>APFE031452971.1:0-46275 GCA_000404065.3 Pinus taeda
ACTACTCCATCAACATTGTCAGTGAAATCTTCAAAAAAGTCTTTTCTATGAGTCATGTGACAGGTTGCTCCTGAATCAAGCAGCCAATCATTTTTCCAGGAAGCAAGTGAAGTGTTAAAAAAATCTTCATTTACTCCAATGTTACATTGTGCCTCAATATAGTGAGCGGATTCAGGTGCTTTACCTTTGTCTGTATCATCATTTTTACCTTTCTGTTGGTTTCTTCTCTGCTCAATTTTTTCCCATGGTAGCTTGCATGTAGAGGCATCATGTGATCCATTTCTTTTGCAGTGAATACAATGTAAATCTGCCTTTTCTCCTTGAGAATGTCTGCCCCCCCTGCCTTTGAAGTATCTTCCTCTTCCTCTTCGTCCACCTCTTCCTCTTGTAGAATCTTGAGCAGGATATTTTTCTTTGTTAGCCATGCATACAGTCTCTTCAGAATATTCAGGGGCTATCTTCTTTCCAAAGGATTTTTCTCTTTCAGCAAACTTTTTCACAAGAGAGTCAAATGTTATATCCTTGAGATTTCCATTTGCTTGAAAAGACTCAAGATAATTGGAGTATGTAGGATACAGTGCCTTGAGAAAAGCAATAAGAGATATATCTAGCTCAACTTTAGTCGATTTGATATCATGCACTATAGATTTTATTTCAGATCCAAGAGCAAGAGGATCATTATTTTGTAGTTCAAGAGTGAAGAGTTTAATCATAAGTTGGACGACTTCAAGTGCAGAATGTGAGTCATAGAGCTCTTTCAGCTTTTGTAAAGCTTCAAAGGCAGTTGAACATGTTGAAATGTGACGACTCACCTCCTTATTTACAGACGCTGCGATTAATGCATACGCTTTGCTATTCTTGTTTTCCCAGATGGCGAGCTCTTTGTCTGATGTAGGCTTTTTTGGGTCACTGTCTCCTTCTCCGACAAACACTCCTTTCCACAACTCATTGAAGATGAGGGTGTGTTGTACCATCCTGGACCAGTCACGATAGTTCTCCTTGCCAATGAGAACTATTCCTATCATAGAGATGATTGAATGCATTTTGTAAAAGATTACTTCTGCTGATATATAAAAAAACTTTCGCTGATAGACTAATACTTCTGATGGCAAAAAAATTTCTCTTATGAAAAAATACTTCTACTGCTATATAGTCAAATTTTCTGCTGCTATCCTCGGCATCTAAAAGTATGATGGACTTCAATCAAACAGCGTTTAAAACAGTGACATATCAAAACTGCACTATGCATATATCAATCATCCTTTAAAATATCAACTTACATCACCATGTGCATTTCTTTAAACAGCAGTTAGAGACATTCTCAGACAGCGTTTCATATATATTGCAATGAACATCATGTGCGTTTCTAAAGCATTACAATCAACAATTTCGAAAACTGCGTATTCAACAATAGTACATATGGATGGCACTGCAAACTGCGTATTTAAAAATAACACATATGGATGGCACTGCAAACTGCGCATTTAAAATATTGATGGCACTGCGTATTCAAAATATTGATGGCACTGCGTATTCATGGGAAAGAACACTGGCAGTCATAAATTACATGATTGGCATCATATGTAATACATGTTAAGACTAAAAATTTAAAGCGGAGTCCTGAAACGCTTGCATGATACTCGTAACAGAAGCTCCTAACTTTCGTGACTCACAGGACGCAGTTCATGGCGTTTCAATGCCCACAAAGGGTGAACCCTGTGAAGATTTCCAACAAATTGGTGATACCATGAAGCTTACGTGCGACAGCCAACACAGTCGATGTCTTCCCGGTACCAGGCGGACCGTAAAGAAGAAGATGAGGCAGCTTGTTCTCGCTTGTCAACCTATCAATTGTTTCGATGATATCTTTATGAGCGGCGACGGTGAACAACTTCAATTCCTCGAAGTAGCCAAAAGTAGCAAGGACCGGAGAATAGTTAAAACAGTGACATGGAGAATATCTCTACGACTACAAGCTCATAGGGCACGCCTGGTTTCTCATACCTTAATCCAGTTCATTACAAATAAAACGAAGTTAGCTTCTGGAGGAAGGCAATGTAAGGTCAACCCTAGCCGCCGCTTGGTCCAAACGACCGAATGCATAGAGGTTGGGTATTTGAGAAAATAAAAAACAGTGAACCGAGAATAGTTAAAACAGTGATACCCCTGTGCTGGGGCGCGCGGAGGATATTTAACCGTTTTCAAATGACACCTGAGCGTTTAATACCAGACAACAAATTCATATCCGCTGATACAAGAGCGTTACCTTCAGGCACTCTCTCAGATGTTAGGTATGCAGTGGCAGCGTTTCTTTCAGGCAGGGGTTTCCTTCAGGTGTGGGACAGAGGAGTAGAAGGCAGGCAGTGGACAGGAGTTAGAAAGCAAGGTTAAAAATAGAACCTGGGACCTGTGCTCTGATACCATGTCAGGCCAGGAGTAACTCCAGAAAACTAATGCGTTTATTCATTTAGCCAGCTATCTAATATATACATGAATGTGATTGTTGAGTTCATTTTCTCGATGACTGTTCACATTCAGTTCCCCAATCACTGAGGATTAGGTGTCAACAGTGCATATGGTGACCTAAATAACCCTCTTAGGGATCTAACTAATCCTCCTATGGATAGTGCTCAAGAATTGACCATTATTTCCCTTTACCAATGTTGGTTTTATGGGTTAATATGCTTTTGGCTAAAATTTTGTTATTTTTGTACTAGCACTGTTGAAGGTTTTATTTTGATTTTCATGTTTTGGATGTTACATGGGAAATGAAGTCTCAATTAGTCCTCTCATGCTCTTATTTTTGGGTTGGCATTATCTTCAAACTTAGTGATGATATTCATGGGGTCTTTGTAGTGCTCCCACTTTGGAAATTACATATGCCATTGATGGCACTCAATTGTGCGAGGGTCTTTTAAGATGAGTACAATTGTGTTAGGTCATTGTGGGTCATGTTAGTTCATGGTGCATGTCCTAGTTCTTTGATGCGATTACAAGGTGTTGGAGGAAATATATGTTGGCATTATTGTTTAGTTTTATCATTGTTTTGTCTTGTTGTGCATAATCCGAGTGAGTTTCCAGTGCTACACCTATGTCTTTGGTTAATCATGCTCTTGGTTTCAGTTATGTTCCTATGCATTTGTTTATTTGTTGTATATGTGGAACATAGTTGTACGCCTCTTATTCAATGCAGCCCCATTGTGTATTTATTTGGGGAATGTCTTTCAATGTTGAATTCAACATATTCTACTTTTGTTACTGTTAGTAGTTAATTTTGGTATGACACTTACACTCCCCTAATTTGGTCTATTTTATTGTATGGATTGGTGGATGATAATGTAATTCTCCTTTTTTGAGTAGTGGAAACTCAATACTAGTTTACAAAAACAAAAACATTACTAATCATACTATAATTAAATATTCTTTTATATCCACTCATTTAATAGAATAATAATATTCATAGAATTAATCACAACCCTAAATATTATTCCTTTGACATAAATCTAGGTCAAGTGGTTTTATTATAAGGTGTTTTCATTAAAAACACACACACAGATATATATTAAAAAGAAGAAAACTTTTATTTTCAAAATATATAAACATCTATACTATTTTCTTTGATAAGAATCATGTCATGTTCTATCACCCACTTTCTTTACAAAGTGAAACAAATTGTGAAAATACAAATGAAATATTACGTCTTAGTTGTTTCTCAATTTTCTATGTTAGCTCAGTACATATAAGGACCAAGTTTCTATAAAGCACTTCCTTTCAAAGAGAAGAATACAAGAATATTAAAATAGAGAAATTCCATCAAGAAAATCCACAAATAATAGTGGAAGGTTGGATTAAATAATGTTAAATATGGAACTCTAGAGAGTGATGCTTCATTGCATCCTCGAGTTTGGAAATTTCCATGGTGCCAACTTATAGATTTTGATCGTCATTGGAGAGGGAACCTACATATAATTTTTTAACAAACTGAACTCTCATTCCTTCATTAGGGCTATAGGGCATCATATTTTTCTTGAACCTAATCTATTAAAGCCTGATTAAGGATATGTTGCATTAATTTTTTTCTGATTTCTTTTTTGATTCGCTAAGACAACAATTTATTCTAATTTCAAGAGAATTTAAAAGACCCAACTTCCTTAGGGTGTATGTATGAAATTAAAAAAAACCAAGATTCAAAAATTCTATCACAAGTACCTTGAGATATATTCTCTATCTCATCCAAGTTTTAGGGTCTGAAATCTTAAAAAATAAAAGTATTATAGAAATACAATGCTGATATGTTTTATTCTTGATTTCAAGAGCATTCAAGATACTCATTTTCCTTAGAGAACATAAAAAAAATTGTAGAAAATAAACATAAGAAAATAGAAACATATGTTTAGCGAGATTTCTCTTCATTGTGATCTAAGTTTTAGTGTTGGAAACCTCTCAGAATAAAAGTTATAGTGAAAATTTCTAGATGGCTTATTTGAAGAAACATTCAGGAAGCTCAACTTCTTTAAATCATATATCGAAAAGTATAACAAGAAAATATATGAAACTTGAAGTAGATGATCAATAATATTTCCCATCATCATAATACAAATTTCATGTTATGAAACCTCATAAAAATTAGAGTGAAAATTCCAAGATAACCAGCTTGCCCCATAAATCACATTTTGACAAACTCCAAGAATGACCCCATAAACCTTCCTCAATTTCATTTTCACACTTCAAATCTCCTTGAATCAGAGGATAAATTTTGGATTTATGGTCTATAGGGAAAATTAAAGAAAATGCATCATGCAATTAATAAGGAAGGCATGCATGCACACAACAAACCGAGGAATTGGAAAATTTATTAAAACAATCTCTACTACGAAGAAAATATTACCCAAATCAATTCAATTTCCTTAGTTATAGGTTAGGAAAATAATTAGAAATTTTACCAGTAATAGAATTCATATCCTCGATATGTTTATTTTTCATAAACAAATATAACTAAAAAAGGAATTTGTTTTAGAATAAATAGTTTCAAATGCTATGATTTCATACATATATGATTGAAATCATCAATTTCAGTTACCAAGCATAAAAATATTTATCTAATTTAGAGAAAGAGAATCTAGAATTGAAGAAACGTCAGCCACCCTCCAACCCACCATAGGTAAGGCCACACTATAGTTTTTCTCACAACCAACCACCCCTAACCATATTCTTGATGCCTTGTGAGAGAAATGAACTCAAGGATTTAGCATATAGTTTCCAAACTATATTTAACATAAAAGTGAAGGTCACTATTGTGTAACATCCCCTTATTGTAGCCCTACTTATTGTAATGATGGTTGTAATTGTAATTCCAACATGGAAGGACCATGATTGGATGGAAATCTAGTTAAAAATATAGTAATTATTATTATTTAAATAATGCAACTAAAGTTTGGATAGCCTTATGGATCTCTAGTGTAAGGGGAGCTTGATACCCATCTATATTGCTTAAAGTAGTGACCCCCTACCATATAAATTAAAATATGAAGCTACTAGTGGCATATCGATGGTTTACACCTATTGTTTCCCCATTGGATACCTATTGCATCTAGTGAATAGGTATAGATGTACTTGAAGAGGGAGAAAGTATCAAGCCACCACCTGACACCTCAAAAAGATGCGATTGTAAAGAGGAAAGCATGGAATTTTCATGCTAGAATGTGAATCAAAGGAAGAGATGCACATGCACATAGGAATATTAAAGGACTCAAAGTTAAAGTAGAGGAGATAGTGTTAGAGAAGATGGGAACAAAACATACAATGCAAGCAAAGTAGGGAGAGAAGTTATTCAAGAGATTTTGGGGATTCATCCTGAGTTCTCACTTGTTGGAATACACTGGTCTCAACTACTATAAGGAGCCATTCAAGATTAAATCAAGGAAACATTCATAGTTGTGGATGCATGAAAAAGTTATAACCTATAGTTGGTGCTTGGGGATCTTGAGCTTGTGCTCTATGACTATGGGAACTATTTTTCCTTACTATATCTAAGAATTTATCATCTAATCTTGTTTCAGTGGTAGGAATCTCAATAAATGATCAAACCACTGATGTAAACCTCCCTTGTGCAAGTGAATTCCTTAGAACCTAGATTTGGCTTAAGAGTGGTCAACTACAAGAAAGGTTGAAATGTAACTAGCCTATCGTTGGGTGGAGAGTGGAAATACATCCTTTAGTTTCCATCCATCTGAGACTTATTTAGAAAAGTATTATTGGATTATACATGTTATTCTATATATTGTAATATTTTTTTGTAAGAGCCCCTGGTTGATTTTCTATGTAAATAAAATAATACTATGGTCATGGGACACATATTTGAAGATGAATGTTGGGAAAAACATAGTGATGGGTATCACTGGTGATTAATTAATGGATATGGAAATCGGTAAAGGAATTGGTAAAGGAAAAGTGACATTAATTGACATTTTATTTGTGAAATAAACGAAAATAGGAGAAAAGGAGGTTAAGAGACACATATTTGCATGAGTGGGAAATTGAAGGAAAAATGAAGGAAAATGAAGAAATTAGAGGCCTCAATGATAAAAAGGATTCTAAGGATCAGTTCATGGATTTTCGACACTTTTAGTTTGGGATTTCTCTTTCATTCTTAGATTCTCTCATACTCTTGCACACTTAGAAAAATTTTGGAGAATTCTTGGAGGATGCTTGGATCACTTTAGCATTCACTTGGAATGGAGAAAGAAGGAAAGGGAAAGTAGTAAAGTGCAAGGGAACAATTCGATTAGAAATTACAACTAGATTTCTTTGTAGGTAACAAGTTTCAAGTGTGAATTTCCTTTCTGATTTATGGATCAATGGTATATGCATGAGATTTTTTGGTTATTTGTTGTCATTGGTGTGGAGATTTTCCTAGATTGACAGTGGTTTTAGCCTTGCCTTTCCATTTACTTGATAGTCACTGTGTTGTGGTTTTTTCCGCTTGTTGTTTTTATGAATGGAACTCAAGTTCCTTATGGTTGTGATTGAAACAAATGATCTAGAAGCCTTGGAACAACTTGGGTTGAGTTACTAGTCTTGGAGCCTAGGTTAGCACAAATTCTCTAGAGCCCTTGGTGTGTTGAGTTACTAGTCTCTAGAGCTAGGTTGGAAAAACTCTTTGGAGCCCTAGAAGGTTGTTCATTGATTTTCAATTTCCTGGAGCCTTGGAAAATTTGGGTAGAGACTGATATGGTTTGTGTTAATTATGTTTGGTCATATAGGTGGAATCATTGTGGTTGAGGGTTGAGTTGGTTTGGCCTCTGGAAGACCTAGTTTTATTTGGTTTTGTTTTGGTTTATTCTATGAGATGCCACATTCATACTTAGAATATGGTGTGAGGGTGATTGGTTGAAAGAGATATTTGGTTCATCACAATCTATGGTTGCGTGATGTGTGGAATCCCTAACTTGGTTGCTCTTTTCATATGCTAATATGGAACATTTCGTTATTGTGATCTATGAGCATTGTAGTGATTATGTTGGTGATATTATGGCTAGGTTACCATGGTTTCTATATTGTTTTTTTACTTGATCCAGGTGGATATTGGTAGCCACCCGCATATTCCACTTTGGATGTCAATTAAAACTTGCATATACCTTCCAGACTTATAATTTAAATTATTCTTCATATGCTTGTCATTAATTTGTATGTGAGAACCATATAATAATGAGCAGGAACATAAAATAGACAGTCACACAAAGGAACACAAGATTTAAGGTGGAAATCCAATGTGGTTGAAAACTGCCTGCTGCAATATGTCTCTATCTTCTTTCAATTAGAAACTTCTTTTTACAATGATTTTGCACTGGTGCAGTCCTTTACCAGTACGTAGGCTACAACTTGCAGAGAGCTACAACCCTCTCTCGTTTCCCAACTTCTCTTGGAAGGGAGCTACTACCCCCTTAACTCTTGTACTAGTTAAGATACTAGTATGTAGGTGCTAACGTACAGAAGGCTACTACCTTCTCTTTTCTTCCAGGGACCAAATTTCATCAATTTTCAAACTGGATCCATGAATAAATAATCATCAAGTATATGTGCATAAACCAATTAACCAATAACTTCTCAGAATGTTGTAATCAGACAAATAGTACCATTAACTAGACACCAATTCTATGCCCAAAACACTGCAGCAATAGACAAAATCAGCTAAAATATACTTCAAGAAAAAGTCTGCAACTTCACTAGTAGTAACCTACAGATGTCAACACTTTCTCTGTATGTGTCCTGCGCAACTTCACTCCTATGCTGTATGTGGCCTGTGTAGCTTCGCACCTACACTGTCTATGCTCTGCGTGGCTTCGCACCTGCAATGTTTGTGCTCTGCGCACTTTCGCACCTGTGGCGTGTTCTGATATATGCACCTCCGCACCTGATTCTTCACTGGTACTGTGCACCTCCGCACCTGATCCTTCACTGGTATTGTGTACCTCTGCAACTGCGCCTTCTCTGATCCTACGCACATCCAGATACAAACAGTTGATCAGTTCTCAAATATACCCCAGACTGTGAAATTCATAGATCCGTTCATGTGCCAAAGAGATCTCGACGCATCAGCAAATCTGACTTGTAATGCTCTGGTTTCTTCTTGATTCAGGTTCAACTATAACTCACCAACCAATTATCAGAAATTTAGATCTTGCTATTCTTAAGATATTCAACACACTTGTATCCAGCCAAATGATCTCCTTTCCCTTTTATAGCCAAGGCCTTAATCAAACCATGGATCAAAACCATTGAGAAACAATACTAGGGACCCAAAACCTATGTTCAATATTTTAGATGCAAAACCACAGACCAAAACCATAGGATCAAAAACATCGGGCTAAATACCATGGACCAAACTTAAGATGTGCATTTTCCTCTACATGAAAGTCCGTGCATTTTAGGTTCGCACCTTTTGGGCAGGAGACCTGCGAACATGTCTGCACCTTTTCAACGATCCTCCTCCAAAATCTATCAATGACCGCACCTTTTCATCGGTGCACCTACGAAACCCGAAAATAACATTGTTTCACTATAATTTATCATCTGAGGTGAGTGGGTTGTCATCAAGTACAACATATGCATCATAATGCCAACAATATCCCCTTTGGACTTGATGGCAACAACAACCAATCACTCTCCCCCTTTTACATCAAGGCCAAAGGGGTGGACCACCATACTCCCCATGAATACTTGCTGAAATCTCTAAATTGTATATGCTCTATGCTGAAGTGTTGTTCATGCTCACCCTGATTGTAAGCAATGTCTACAAAAAGATGTTCTACAAGAAAGAACATGACTTCATACATCATAAGTAACCTTCCTATCATCAAGACTCATACATCCATCTCTCATCCGAGTGGGAATACACAAGATAAAGCAAGAACAAAGATCATTCATCCCATGCATAGAGGGGAAACCAAAATAGGCCGTTACATGACCTTGATATGAAAAGAAATACATGACATAGAGACAAGAACAACTATCATTAGTAGAATCAACCTTCAGACCAACACACATTGATCTCGTTCAGCATCTACTCCACCAAAAATGCCAGACGGTCTTTGACAGACCCATATCGGACTCTCTTCACCCAGAACTCGACCCACATAAACCGGAAAATGTACACGTATCCACCTGCATACAATAGACAAGATTCAATAGCAAGATGATGCATTAACAACACCCAGCTTCTGTCTGAGGTATTCAAATGTCTCCCTGGGCAATGGTTTGGTGAGTATATCAAAAACTTGTTCCTTGGAAGGAACATACTCCAACTTAACCTTTTGCTCAAGCACTTTTTCCCTTAGAAAATGATACTTTATAGGTATTTTCTTAGTATTTGAATGCATGGCAAGATTTTTTGAGATACTGATTGCACTTGTATTATCACAGAAGATAGAGATAGGTGGAGTATAGGTGATTTGAAAATCTTGTAAAGTTTGCATCATCCAAAGAAGTTGTGTGCAGCAAGATGCAACAGCCACATCTTCTGCTTTAGCTGTAGATAAAGCAATTGAACTTTGTTTGTTGTTGAACCAAGATACTAATCTGGACCCCATAAAGAATGCTCCACCACTAGTGCTTTTTCTGTCATCCATGCTTCCTGCCCAATCTGCATCCGTATATGCATGAAGTGTGAGATTTGTATCTCTAGGGTACCATAAGCTATAGTTTTATGTTCCTTGAAGATATTTTAAGATCCTCTTAACTGCTTGAAGGTGTGCTTCCTTTGGATTAGCCTGAAATCTTCCAACTATTGCCACTGCATGCATGATTTCTAGCCGAGTTCCTGTCAGATAGAGTAGACTGCCAACCATGGATCTATAGGTTGGTTGATGGACTGTTGTTGATTCATTATTAGTGCTAAGGCTACATCCTTTTACCATAGAAGTACATACCGGTTTTGAGTCTTCCATGCCATGCTTCTTCAAGATCTACTTTAGGTACTTGGTTTGTGATAAAAAGACACCATCTTTATTTTGTTGGATTTGTAAACCAAGGAAGTATGTCAGCTCACCCAACAAAGACATTTCAAATTCTTTTTGCATCACCAAAGCAAAGTTTTGGCTCATGGCTTCTTCATTACTGCCAAAAAATGATATCATCAATGTATACAACAAGTATTAGCAATTTTTCATTATCAATTTTTATATATAGATTTCTATCTGCTGAGCCTTTTGAGAATCCTTGTTGATGAAGGTATTTGTCCAGACGATAGTACCATGCCCTTGGAGCCTGTTTAAGACCGTAGAGTACTTTCTTAAGTCTACATACAAGGTTTGGATCATTTCCGAGGATGAACCCATCAGGTTGTTCAATATATACTTCTTCATTTAAGTCTTGATTTAGAAAGGCAGATTTTACGTCCATCTGAAATACTTTGAACTTCTGAAAGCTAGAGAGAGCAAGGAACATTCTTATAGCTTCAAGTATGGAAACTGGAGCAAAATTTTCTTCAAAGTCTATGCCTTCTTGTTGTGCATACCCTTTATAAACAAGTCTTGCCTTATTTCTAACTACATCTCCATTTTCATTTAGATTATTTTTGAAGATCCATTTTGTCCCTATGACATTTTTATCTTGTGGTCTAGGAACCAACTCCCAAGTGTTATTCTTTTAAATCTGCTCAAGTTCTTCCTCCATGGCTTTAATCTAGCATTCATCTTTGCATGCCTCTCTTACATTATGTGGTTCAGTAGAGGAGAGCAATGCTAGATAGCTTGAAGCTCCTGAAATGGTTCTCCTTGTTTGTACCCCTCCCTCTTTCTGCCCTATACTTTGAGATTCCGGATGATTCCAAATGATTCTAGTCTATGTTTATGAGGGAATTTTCCAACATAGTGACCGACTCTTCCACAGGAAATGCATTTTAAAGGCAGCTTACCTTTGAATCTTCCAGATGCCCATTGAAGATTCTTGAAAAAGTTTGATTCTTCTTCTTCTTCAGACATATATCACAGTTCATTGTAATCTCCTTTTCCTGAGGCTTTGAATGTAGCTTCTCTTCTGTCTAATGGTCCTCCTCTTCTCATTTCATTAGCAGTTAGAATTTCGTGTAGTTGTGACATTGTAAGGTTCCGTAGATTCTCCTTTTCTTCTATGGTAGAAACTTTTGAATCAAACTTAGGAGACAAAGATTTTAGAACTTTTTCAACTAGAACAACTTATTTTATTTCTTCACCCAAGTTTTTCATATAGTTTACGATCTCGTCTATATGTAAAAAATAGCTAGCCACACTTTCATCATTATGCATTCTGAGACTTTCATATTGAATTCTAAGATTTTGTAATTTTGCACGTTTTACCTGTTCATCTCCTTCATAGCTCAGAATGATCTTGTCCCATATTTCTTTTTCACTTTTGAGCTGCATTACCTTGACAAATTCTAATTGAGATAGACTTCCCAATAGTGTATTGACCGCTTTTGCATTTGTTTCATACTTCTTCTTCTCTGTTGGATCTATAGGAGTTGTGAATGGAAATGTGTATCTTGTTTCCACAATATCCCAAATTTATGTACCAAGACATTGAAGATAGGCAGTGATTCTTGCGTTCCAATAGACGAAGTTGGTCCCATCAAATATTGGAGGCCTGATAGATGCTTCCTTTTCGTAGTTGCTCATGATGATAGATCTTCCTTCAAGCGATCAAGATTTTGTTGAAGGACCTACTATGATACCAATTGTTGGAAATAATACTAAGAGTGGGGTGAATCAGTATTATCAAATTATTTTCAATCTATACAAATATTTACAAATCTGTCAATTGAAACTTGCATATACCTTCCAGACTTATAATTTAAATTATTCTTTAGATGTTTGTCATTAATATGTATGTGAAAACCATATAATAATGAGCAGGAACATAAAATAGACAGTCACACCAAGGAAAACAATATGTAAGGTGGAAACCCAATGTGGGTGAAAACCACCTACTGCAATATGTCTCTATCTTCTTTCAATTAGAAACTTCTTTGTACAAATATTTTGTACTAGTTCAGTCCTTTACCAATATGTAGGCTGCAACCTGTAGAGAGCTACAACCCTCTCGTTTTCTAGCTTCTCCTGGAAGGGAGCTACTACCCCCTTATCTCTTATACTAGCTAAGATACTAGTACATAGGTGCTGACCTACAGAAGGATACTACCCTCTCTTTTCTTCCAGGGACCACGTTTCATCAATTTTTAGACTGGATCCGTGAATAAATAATCATCAAGTATATGTGCATCAACCAATTAACCAATAACTTCTCAGAATGTTGTAATCAAAAAAATAGGTGCAGTAACCAGACATAGAGTCTATGCCCAGAACACTACAGCAATAGGAAAAATCAGCTAAAATATACTTCAAGAAAAAGTCTGCAACTTCACTAGTAGTAACATGTGGATGTCCGCACTTTCTCTGTCTGTGGCCTACGCAGCTTCGCTCCTATGTTGGCTTTGGCCTGCGCAGCTTCGTACTTGAACTATCTATGCTCTAGGTAGCTTCGTACCTGCACTATCTGTGCTATGCGCACTTTCGCACCTGCGACATCTTCTGATCTGCGCACCTCCGCACTTGATGCTTCAGTGATACTGTGCACCTTCGCACCTACACCTTCTCTTATCTTGTGCACCTCCAGATATAGGCAGTTGGTCAGTTCTCAAATATACCCTAGACTGTCAAATTCACAGATCTGTTCATTCGCCAAAGAGATCTCACCCATCAGCATATCTGACTTATAATGCTCTCGTTTCTTCTTGAATCAGGTTCGACTACAACTCACCAACCGATTATCAGAAATTCAGATCTTGCTATTCTTAAGATATTCAACACACTTGTATCCAGCCAAATGATCTCCTTTCCCTTTTATAGCCAAGGCCTTACTCAAACCATGGATCAAAACCATTGAGAAACAATACTAGGGACCCAAAAACTAGGTTCAATATTTTAGATGCAAAACCATGAACCAAAACCATAGGATCAAAAACGTCAGGCTAAATACCATGGACCAAACTTAAGATGCGCGTTTTCCTCTGCATGAAAGTCTGTGCATTTTAGGTTCACACCTTTTGGGCGGGAGACTTGCGAACATGTCCGCACCTTTTCAATGATCCTCCTGTGCAACCTGCTGATGACCGCACCTTTTGATTGGTGCACCTATGGAACCTGAAAAATAACATTGTTGCACTACAATTTATCATCTGCGATGAGTGAGTTGCCATCAAGTACAACATATGCATCATAATGCCAAGAATCTTTAATGCCAACATTCATTATGCACTGTGTACCTAAGATCCCCTTATCCAATTTCGAGCAGATCTAGGACACAAACACCACAAAAAATATGTCTTTATTAAATAGTGAATTACATAAAACTTCACCTTCAGAACATTGTGAATGAAATTCTTCAAATAATGAGAATGCCTAGCACATAGCCCCTTGAAGCAACTTGTCTTCAAAAATAAATGTACACTTTGCTGAAAGGCTTTCTTCAAAATACAACAATGAGCTTCGCTTTTAAAAATCTTCACTTATCACTCCAAAAGTTTAGAAAATAGGCACCTTATGACTCCACAAAAGCTCTTGTGACTCCATGACATAAAAAAATTACAAATACTGCTTACCTCTCCAAAATAAAAAATTTAATGCACCTTATGCACTAATCCTCTTTCTAATGTCACTCCTTATATCTCCCAAAATTCACTCATTTAATTTAAAAAAAATAACTTATTTCTCCAAAGGTTTGATATCACTTTATATAAAAAATCACGTTATGATTTAACTTTAAAAAATCAAAAGACACTTTAAATTTTCATAAAGTATACCTTTTCATTGGAGAAAAAGTTGACTATGGTTGAAATTGAATTTTCAACACATT
The DNA here is from genome assembly GCA_000404065.3 of Pinus taeda. NCBI lineage: Eukaryota > Viridiplantae > Streptophyta > Pinopsida > Pinales > Pinaceae > Pinus > Pinus taeda. Next base: position 14,389 of record APFE031452971.1, read on the forward strand.
TGTTTTTAGGAAAGGTTGTCTCTCTTCCACGTTGATTCTGCGACCACCCATAGGGTTTGTGCTCGCATGTCATAAATTCAAAATATATAACTTGATGTCGATTTCCACTAAATGCTTCTGTCTAGCAAAATTCACTTTGAATAAAAAACGAAAACCAAGTTCTTCTTTTGTTTGATACATGTGATCTAGGAGTAGTCCACAGGGTTATCATCATTGCATGTGGGCATATTAAGATGATGTGGCCTCTTCATCATTCGTTTCGACTTGAATTTTTGCATTGATAGAAACCTTTCCCCCACATGCCTTGAATCTGCTAGTTTGGAAAAGATTGATCACTTGTCAGCAAGATTTTAGGAGTAACCACAAATTCTAGTCTATTGAAGGTGTCTTCTTTAGGTTCTAATCAATTCAGAAGATAGTAAAATAAATCATAAGTAGTTTTGAAGATCAGAAATGGTCTCAATTCAACAAATCAACTCAGAACTCCACGAATGGTGGATTCGCTCTGTGCTCAAGTGCTGGTAAATCCAAATGCTAGTAAATCCACTGATTCATCCCTCAATAAATGAATAATCATGAAGGAATCATCTCCATGAACTGAACTGTTTTGGAATATTTTAGTTTTGTTCCCTCACAAGAAGCGGCCAGTGGGCAGTGATGTTTAACAGGAAGAGACAGATGACAGATACACACCAGATCCGAAAAATCAAGATCTCGAGATTCACCAGCTAAAGAGACCTATTTGGTAGACAATGACTACACTGGCTCTCTCCATGGTATTTCCTTGATTCGACCCCATGCATCGACAATGACTTTTGTATGCAGCCTCTGAGTTAGCTTGAGAAATTTCGCAAAAAACCCAACAACATTTATCGGGCACCATCAGCATGTACGAGGCTGACCTCTGGATCCTTTTCTTTTAATTAGATTCATATTTAACAACTATGTTGCTAATTTCTTGAACATATGCTCCACGTTGGTCATTTGTGTCCTTGAATTTGGCACATTTCTTGAAGCGACAACCCCATCACTCAGCTGAATTCTCCTCCTCATAGATTCTAGAGCTTGCGGGCAATGAGATTACTGAGAAAGCAGCTACGACATTGGAAAAGTGCCTTGGTTTGAAAATAATTCTGAAAAACATATTTTTGTCAAATAATAAACTTCACAGATGAGGGATCAGTGAATATTACAAAGAGATAACCTAGTAGAGATGATTTAAAAAAATCTCATCACAATGCAAACTCCTTTTAAGAAATATTTGTATTCACAGTGGTAGTTTATTCACTATGGTCATTGAGCATACAGGTCAGCCAAACTCCATTGAAGGGAGAGCACCATCCTTTTACTCTGAGTTCCAATGAGGGACCACCAAGTCACCTTAAACTAATCTATACTGAAGATCTACATTGACTCTTTACCTCTCTGCACATTATCATCCATAGCCTCTTGCTATGCTCAATTCAAAACATACAGGTCTTCACTTCCTTACACTCAACAACACAGCTTCAAATAGACCTTCTCGTTATCTTAATCCCAAGAGCAAATTGTGGCTCCAATACCTAGTGAAGAAAAATCACAAGACTAATAACCATATGTACAACAAATTAACACACAAACATTAAACTGATGGAAAAGGTAGAGAGCCATCATGTGGCCTCTCATGCTCATGTATTCTCTCTTATTCAAATAATCTAAGAATACATCTAAATACATGAGCAAGTGGTATTAAGATAGTGAGTCTACCTTAGACTCACCTTCTTGAGACATTTTCTCAACTTACACACTAATTTAGGAGAGCTAGTTGGAGAGAATGTCTCATCCAAACTAGAATCCTTGGTCTGAGGAATTGTCATGATTTTATTAATTTAATTTAACATTTGGATTTATTATTGGTTTTTAAGAGAGTGAGGCTAACAAATTCTACATGTTTATCACTATCAAACACCTGCGAGACTTAATAACATTATCTAGAACATTCGGTTTATCATTCACTTAAATTTCATATTTTCTATTGGGATGGAAAGGAATTTTACAGGTGTTGGCTAAGGTAGGAAATATTTTGACTCCCATGAATTAGAGATAATTCATACTCTTGAAAGTATTGTAGAAAAGATAAGACAACATTTATGTAGGCCCTCAACCTAGGGTGTTTAGCTGAGTACTCACCTCTAATTTGATTATTAATGAGTTTTGAATGGCCATGCACAGAAATCATTTTAGCTCCTGATCTCTTCAAAAGATATAGTCCTAGAATAAGCACTTCACACTCGCCTATATTGTTAGTGCATTGAAAATTTAGATTGTAATAATACACCTTTTCTATGCTTTCTTTTGAGTTTCAAACCAAACACCTGCCCCTTCACCTTCTTTATAGATTGTTCCATCAAAGTCCCTATTCTAGTGGGCTTCATCCTCTTACTCATCTCTTCCAGTATTTAATTTCTCATCCTCTAATATGCTTCATTTACTTTCTATGTCTAACACCTCTTCTTCTACACATATATCATTGTATAGAATGAAGGAATCCATGTATGAATGCACTGAATAAAGTGGATAGTTATTAGGTTTGTTTTATGCTTACCATATATTCCATTAAACCTTCCCTATACACCCTCCTCTGCTGACCAAAGATAGGAATAGTTACATAAGTCATGTCCATTTGCATGGTACCTTGTAACTTTGCCCCTCAAGATCTTGATAACAACATTCCATATTTGGGAGGCATATTAGCCACTATAATATCCATAACCACACTTTTTGCTAGAATTTGGATCAGATTCACACATAGATCCTTAATGAGACCTAGTCATCTTACTTTACTATGAGTCAAAAGAGTAAAGGTCTTTATAGGGTCTTTTTATATCTAATCCTAACTTTTCCATAATGACTTTAGGCATGAGATTGTGTGAAGGACAAGAATCAAGCATGGCATTGTGCAAAATATAGTCATGAACATCCAAAATAACATAGAAAGGTGACACATTACCATCCCGAGACTTCCCTTCATCTTTAGGTCCAACTAATAATTTAGGTTGATCATGAGTTAAGTTAACTGTGTTGGTTCCCTCCCCTATCTTTAGTGCCTTCATGACTTGAGTTGTATACACATTCTTGTTAATCAATTTTGTCAAAGGAATACAAATTTTGACCTTGGCTAGTTCATTTTAAATACTGAAAGTAGATGGAGATTTATCTACTACTTTAATACTTACATTTTGTTTAATCTGAAAGACTAATATATACTTACATCTTGTTTTTCAAAAACATCCTTTTGAGAGTCATCCTTTATCTAGCTAGTGGAAGGTGCATCACTCTAAATTTTCTTCGGAGGGTTTGCTACAATCTTCATGTTTCTCAAATTGTATTGTTTGTGTACATCCATAATAGCATTTTGGTATCCCTTTTATAATCATCTGTTTTTGCATGGATGACTTATGGCTATGATAACAAGAATAGATCTTGTTCCTCCTTGGTTAGAAAAATATTGTTTATTTCCCCTTCCCCAAAAATATTAATCTGATATTCCTCAGGGTCATTTGTTGTTTCAGTTTCTTCATCTGCATTATTCTTCTAGAATGGGGATTTGATTTGTTTTTGATCCAGTGGGGCTCTTTCATCTCTTTGTCTAATCTTTGGAGGATTCCTTCTGAGGTTAGCATTTCTGATCTGTCGACCACCTTGAGGTTCTCTTGGTGGAGCCTTGTTAGACAAACTCATTCTTTCCATCATCATTTCCATTTTTTTAACTAAGGTATCTATCTTGACATCTCATGAAGAAGAAGAAGGTTCTTATTTGATGGTCACTATTCTTTCAACCTTTATCTTTTCTCTTTTAGCTAAAACGTTTGCTTCCACACTAACAACATTTCTTTGCATTTCTTCTACAGTAGAAGGATTTATCTCTCTTAATTAATAAGACATTTTTGCATCAAAACCATCTGGGAATTTGATCAAAGCTAGCACTAATGGAGGTTGTATTGTTGCTGGAATAAAATAGTAATCATTGTTAAATATATTGCAATAATCTTGAACTATTTCACCAGGAGCTCTCCTTAGACTGTCATATTCGGTTAAGATTTGGAGATTTAAAATAATACCTGTTGGCAATGCCCTGAACCATTTCTTAACCTCTCATGTCAATTTTTGTAAAAAGAGCCTCATTCTCAAATCATCATCGTCAACTTCTTGTAAATATGAGAAGTCATTCATCCTGTACATATGTTGTTTTGTTGTGATTGGTCCATTGCTTTCAAATTGAAGCATACACATCTGATAATCTTGTGGCATGGAATGCAACTATGATGGTAAAACAAGAGAGGCATAACGAGTTACCATGATTGGTGAATGGGAAGAGTATGACACTGCAGTTGATGTGCATATTAGGGGTGGTAAATAATATGGAATTATGACTTTATGAGTTGGTATAAAAGGAATCTGGATGGTAGATGAAATAGGAATAGTGTCGGAAAGAGAAATTACAGGTGGAATCAAAGGTGAAGTAGAAGGTAAAACAACAAAAGGTTAATTTTCTAAAGATTCTTAAGTAGTTTTCTTTAACTTAGTCACTAAATTTTCAAGCTTTTCAAACTGTTGTAGAATGTCTTTATCAGATTTTGAAATAACAAGTTTTTGTAACCATAGGCCTTACTATTTCTATATTATGTATATAAATGTATGCTTGTTGAATGCTATTTAGTTTTATCATTTAGGTCGATTGATAAATTCGTTAACTAAAAGATATGTACTAGCTTAAAAAAAAATTGCAAGCATATATAATAATATATATATATTATATATTATATATAATATATATATATGGATATTTTTTATACATATCATCAATTATAGGGGCTGGATAACCCCAATGTAGCGACATTCGAATTATAAAAATGTTACAATATGTCATTTTTTTTAAAACAACATTATATTTACATATGCTAGCAAATCTTGGCAATGATTGAGAACACCATTGATTGATTGAACCCTTCATCAAGAGGGAGTAACCAGAGACCATCAATGACTAGCCTAAGACAGAGGAAGATAAATGAAGAAAAGGCTTAAAGGTCTATCTACAATTTATTAGCCCATAATCAAGTGTGTGCTAGGTTCAATATGTGCACTACAACCCTAATACCAAGTGTAGGGATGCTACGTGTGATCCCAAATTTAATTCTATTTCATTTGTTTTTTTATTAGTTTTTTAAAACTATAAAAGTCTTCATAGAAAATTCACAACTTCAATACTCAATGTCACATCAGTTATGAAATCCACAACAATTTACAAAGTAATAGTGTATGTGGTATAATGAATAATGATCAAATTTTTAAATTTTAATCTACAATATTGCACACCAAAGGGAAACCATTCGCATGAAGTTTAGAAATATTACATTGATAGTTGAAAGTTACTGCAACATCCATTGCATCAATATTCTACTTACACATTTACTAAATAATACATTAAACAAATAACAAGAGTTATCATTCACCTAATATAAGGTAGAATCCTTAATGTAGGCTATCACAATCCTCATTATTTTCTGATCATCACTACAATGATCAAACTTTTAAAATTCCAATGATGTTTGACTAAAGTTGCTAACCCACTTGGTTGTCCACCTTAGCATCACTAATGTACTCTCCTCCCCTTTGGCCCCTGAAACTGTAGTGGGGATATAGAAAGGAGGAGAGAATAATATTAGCTGATAGTAATTGAGTCCATAACCTTCATGTGCCCACATCACCAATTCCTATCCTCCACACTTTCAATAATGCTCAAGATCACAAATTTACAACAAAAAATAGATTCTAACATGAAAACTTAGAATGTGATTACATCCATTCACCACTATAGAGCACCGCGATGTCCCCTTCATAAAAATGTGTTCCTTTTATAGAATATTTTAAGTGGGGATTAGATGTGACATTTTCTTTTATATGAAAATAACTAATTATCAAATTCCATAAATAAGATTATTCATCTAGCCACATGTCCTATCTTGAATTTGACTCTCATGTAAATAAATATTTTCTCTCAACAAAGAGATATATGTTCCTAAACTTACTCCTAGATGTTCCATTAGGCCCTCTTACCTTTCCTTAAGTTTTTCTATTTATTTTAGTTAACATTTTGTTGTCAACTAAGAGGCATAGTCAATTGTATTTAATTCCTTAAATTTCTCCTTTTCAAATTTAACTATTTGTTTTATGATTTTCTCAATTAGAGGAGGTTCTCTTGATTTTAATTTATTAAAATCACTCATTTAAATAATTCCAATATTTCACATATCTATTTAGATTTTAGCTCACTTATGTCCAGACCAAATTAAAATTTAGATTATTCCCCACTTTAATCGTGACACCTTGTATTTTTTTATTTTTTTATCTATTATTCACTTAGCTCTAACTTACATTGAACTCATTTTTAGGGTTTAGTTTAGTAACATTAGCTAAGCCAATTATTTTATTAAATGTCTTCATATTTAGTTTAGTTCTCATACTTTCTCTTATTAAACTTTAGCATATAGGCATGTCCAATAACTTATCAATCCTTAAATTCTTATGAAATAGTCAATTCATATGTTTCCTTATCCTCCATCTAGAGCTAAGGGTTCAACCTCTCATGCCGTTAAACAACCTCATCTTCCAATGCTGCCATGTGTAGCCTTACAAACACATGTGATATGATGAGGGAAAAGAAGTACTGGTCGAAACAAAAACTTGAAACTCTCCTCGTATCACTTATTAATAGTTTGATGGGAACTGGGGATCAAGGTTCCTCTTGTTGTGCACCCCTTAGTAGTACATCATAAGAAAAGAATCCATGTTTGGTCCTTGATGAAATCACATAACTCCAAGGATAAGCACTCATGTACTTCATCTCTAGCCATGGATGGAGTATGATTAACGAAGTTGATCATGCCATTCCAAATATGTTTCTTATCCTTCTCCTACAACCCCACTACTCATATGTAGGTTTCCTGCTCAGTAGTCATCAAAGCCTGCAAAAATTGTGAGAACACCCATAAGCCTAATCCATATGTAAGCATGCACACTATCTACCACAATATCAAGTATCCAAAAGATAAATATATAAATCATAATGTGATTCAAATGATCATGTTATGGGTTGTTTCGAAGTTCTATTTTCCTTCCACACTCAAGAAATGGTAATTAAAAGTTGGCAAGCATGGTATAACTTCAATTTAATAAGAATCATATCGATCACATATAAAGGTCATAATCAACATCATCATCATCAAAATGAAATTAAAAGTTTGTAATATCATGAATACATATCTCCTCAAAATACATTAAAAGTCCAAATCATTGTACTCATGTGATCAAAGAATAATGTATAAGTCAAACAATGTTTATATCTCATATCAACTAGAGTGGGGCACTACAATTGTTGAGGAAGGTTGAGTATGGTTAATGAAGGTAGAGAATGGTCAACAATATAACACCTTGAGTGATTTTGGTTATCCGTCGTAGATTGTGGTTAACTATTATCAACTATGATTGACACATTCAATTATCCATAATCAACCAAAAATCACATTAGCCAAGATCATGATTAAGGAGTTGCAAGCAAGTAAATCTATTACTTCCCTAATATATATTTAGACTACAATGAAACATTAATAAAGAGAAAAATCATCCACATAACATTTATTACATTTAAATAAAAGTAATTATGGCTATTAAAAATATATCATCCAATAGCATGACTGTGTTTTCTAAATTTAGGCTTAAAAAAAGATCTAAGAGATTGGTTTTCGGGGGTACACCTTCAATTTATCCAAGGAACCACTAACAAGATAGCTAAGATCCTAAAGAAGCATAAGGTTACTTTGAGATTTATGTTCCTTTATATATGCTATCAATCTTGGCAATGATTGATAGCATCATTGATGATTGAACCTTCATCAATGAAGGGAGGTACTAGAGACCATCAATGGACATAGCGTGAGAAAGAGGAGATAAATTCAGAGAAAAAGGACTTTAAAGGTCTATCTCAATTTATAGCCATAATGAAGTGGTGTGCCTAGGTTCAATATGTGAACTACACCCTAATACCAAGTGTAGGGATGCTACGTGTGATCCCAAGTTTATTCTATTTATTTGTTTTTTATTTGTTTTTAAAACTATAAAATGTATTCATAGAAAATTCACAACTTCAATACTCAATGTACATTGTCACTATGAAATCCTACAACAATTTACAAAGTAATAGTGTATGTGGTATAATGAATAATGATCAAATTTTTAAATTTTAATCTACAATATGCACACCAAGGGGAAACCATTTGCATGAAGTTTAGAAATATTACACTGATAGTTGAAAGTTACTGCAACAGCCATTGTATCAATATTCTACTTACACGCTTACTAAATAATACATTAAACAAATAACAAGAGTTATCATTCACCTAATATAAGGTAGAATCCTTAATGTAGGCTATCACAATCCTCATTCTTTTCTCATCATCACTCCAATGATCAAACTTTTAAAATTCCAACGATGGTTGACTGAAGTTGCTAACCCACTTGGTTGTCCACCTCACCATTGCTAATGTACTCTCCTTTCCTCTGGCCCCTGAAACTGCAGTGGGGATATAGGAAGGAGGAGAGAATAATATTAGTTGATAGTGATTGAGTCCATAACCTTCATGTTCCCACATCACCAATTCCTATCCTCCACAATTTCAATAATGCTCAAGATCACAAATTTACAACGAAAAATAGATTCTAACATGAAAACTTAGAATGTGATTACATCCATTCACCACTATAGAGCTCCGCGATGTCCCCTTCTTAAAATTATGTTCCTTTTATAGAATATTTTAAGTGGGTATTAGATGTGACATTTGATTTTATATGAAAATAACTAATTATCAAATTCCATAAATAACATTATTCATCTAGCCACATGTCCTATCTTGAGTTTTACTCTCATGTAAATTTCCTATTATGCTATTTAAATAAATATTTTCTCTCAACAAACAGATATATGTTCCTAAATTTACTCCTAGATGTTCCATTAGGCCCTCTTCCCTTTCCTTCAGTTTTTCTATTTATTTTAGTTAACATTTTGTTGTCGACTAAGAGGCATAGTCAATTGTAGTTAATTCCTTAAATTTATCCTTTTCAAATTTAACTATTTGTTTTATGATTTTCTCAATTAGAAGAGGTTCTCTTGATTTTAATTTATTAAAATCACTCATTTAAATAATTCCAATATTTCACATATCTATTTAGATTTTAGCTCACTTGTGTCCACACCAAATTAAAATTTAGATTATTCCCCACTTTAATCGTGATACCTTGTATTTTTTTTTATTTTTTATCTATTATTCACGTAGCTCTAACTTACATTCAACTCATTTTTAGGGTTTAGTTTAGTAACATTATCTCAGCCAATTATTCTATTAATATTTCTTCATATTTAGTTTAGTTCTCATACTTCCTCTTATTAAACTTTAGCATATAGGCATGTCCAATAACTTATCAATCCTTAAATTCTTATGAAATAGTCAATTCATATGTTTTCTTATCCTCCATCTAGAGCTAAGGGTTCAACCTCTCACGCCCTTAAACAACCTCATGTTCCAATGGTGCCATGTGTAGCCTTACAAACACATGTGATATGATGAGGGGAAAGAAGTACTGGTAGAAATAAAAACTCAAAACTCTCCTCCTATCACTTATTAATAGTTTGGTGGGAACTGGGGATCAAGGTTCCTCTTGGTGTGCACCTCTTAGTAGTACATCATAAGAAGAAATCCATGTTTCGTCCTTGATGAAATCACATAACTCCAAGGATAAGCACTCATGTAATTCATCTCTAGCCATGGATGGAGTATGATTAATGAAGTTGATCATGCCATTCCAAATATGTTTGTTATCCTTCTCCTACAACCCCACTACTCATATGTAGGTTTCCTACTCATTAGTCATCAAAGCCTACAAAAATTGTGACAACACCCATAAAGCTAATCCATATGTAAGCATGTACACTATCTACCACAATATCAAGTATCCAAAACATAAATATATAAATGATGATGTGTCACAAATGATCATGTTATGGGTTTTTTTGAAGTTCTCTTTTCCTTCCACACTCAAGAAATGGTAATTAAAAGTTGGCAAGCATGGTATAACTTCAATGTAATAAGAATCATATCGATCACATATAAAGGTCATAATCAACATCATCATCATCAAAATGAAGTTAAAAGTTTGTAATATCATGAATACATATCTCCTCAAAATACATTAAAACTCCAAATCATTGTACTCATCTCATCAAAGAATAATGTATAAGTCAAACAATGTTTATATCTCATATCAACTGGAGTGGGGCACTACAATTGTTGAGTAAGGTTGACTATGGTTAATGAAGGTAGAGAATGGTCAACAATATAACACCTTGATTGATTTTGGTTGTCCGTTGTAGATTGTGGTTAACTATTATCAACTATGATTAACACATTCAATTATCCATAATCAACCAAAAAGCACATTAGCCAAGATCATGATTAAGTAGTTGCGAGCAAGTAAATCTATTACTTCCCTAATATATATTTACACTACAATGAAACATTAATAAAGAGCAGAATCATCCACATAACATTTATTACATTTAAATAAAAGTAATTATGGCTATTAAAAATATATCATTCAATATCATGAGTGTGTTTTCTAAATTTAGGCTTCAAAAAAGATCTAAGAGATTGGTTTTCGGGGGTACACCTTCCATTTATCCAAGGAACCACTGACAAGATAGCTAAGATCCTAAAGAAGCATAAGGTTCCTTTGACATTTAGGCCCCTAAACACAATTTGAAGCTCCCTAAGATCAGTAAAGGATCATGTGAACCCCAATGATGGGAAAGGTGTTTATGTCATCCCATGCTTCTGTGGAACTCTATACATTTGTGAAACTCGTCGCTCGATTAATCAAAGGATTCATAAGCACGTGGCTGATATCAAACATGGAAGGTCTCGCTCCTCTGTTTTGATAGAAGATGCAAAGAAGACTAGGCGTCACATCTGCATTGAAGAACTCAAGGTCATTGCAAGGATTGATCATTTTCATCACCTAAAGTTTAGGGAGGCCTTGGAATTTGAAAAGAGACATTTAACCCTGTATAGAGACTATGGTTGGAGTATTAGTAGGTTATGGATCCCTACTTTGTCTTCCTAAAATTTATGTATTCCTTGGTTTTTATATTATATATATATATAACATATATATATTATATATATATATATTAGTTTACTATTTATATTTTTTACCTATCTATTATTTTTTTCCTATTTCGTTTATGATTAATAACCAATAATCTAGTTTTTTTATTTACAGCTATATTATTTCCATTCGTTATATATATATATATAATATATATATGTATATATAATATAATGAACTTCATCTTTATATTTTTATTTTTATTATTTTACACCTAACTTATTAGAGTAACTTAGTTTATATCTTAGACTTTTGTGATCTATATTGATAATAGTATTGTCTTATGGATTAATCACATTTTTAAAATTTGGTCGATGTTTCAAACCAACTAATGTGGTTCATCGTGAGGACAAAGGTGAAAAAATCAATCTTCGCAAATGTTTAAATAGTAGAGAAGTATCCATGTTTGAAATTAGCCATTAGGAAATAACAGTTATAAACTAGCTGTTGGGAAGGTTGTTCAGAAATTAATTATATTGTTAATAGCTTTATTGTGGATTATTTAAATTTGGATATTTTATTCTTAATTTATGGCCTTATTAGTCCCTGCCTGGGACTAATAGCGATCGATCGATCGTTGACCAGCGATTATTTAACTTTGACCAAGTAAAATTTCCCGTACATGTCACGTTTAACCCAATGTTTGAAATATAATTTTTTGCTCAATAAATTTTTATTCAAAGTTTCCGTTTCGACCTCTTATTGCTGGCTGCACCGTATACTTTTCTAAAAACTTAGGCTAAAGAGTTTGGAGTGGCCTGTTCATTTTATACAGTGATTTTTTTGGTGCCTTCATTTTATTCAAAGTTTATTTTATCCAAAGTCCAGTTGAAGCCACTTTTTATTAAAATAAAACCACCTGTTAAATTAACAAAGTTACAGAGAAAGCCAAGTGTTTCATGCATGTCTGCCAAGTGTTTCATGCATGTCTCGTAGCTGTGGCTGAGCTTTCAACCTAAATTGCTTGTTCCTTATTGTATCCTTCTATTCCTTGTCTCTGTAATTTCGCAGAGGTTAATTCATTCAGCTCATACAACAGTCTCTGATACGGAATTCATCACGTTGCTCCCCAATCTCATCAACCCTGGTTATACTGTCGCCCGCATGCTTCCTGGATCGAACGAAAGAACTTTGATCGGACAGGTAAGATCAGTATCGCTGATTTTCTGCAATTATAGAATGATAAATTTTTTCGGGTCGCAGATCCATACGGCACAATAATTCTTTATAGGATTTAGGTGAATTGCAGAGGCGGTCCCGCTCCTGGGTGGGTACACTCATTCGCTGTAACAGAAAACTATGTGGTAATTCCGGAAATGCCACTGAGGTACTCTGCCAAGAATCTGTTGAGAGTCGAACCAACCCCTCTGTACAGATTCAAATGGCACCCGCAGTCCAATGCATTTATGCACGTCATGTCAAAAGCTACCGGAGACCTGGTGAGTGTCCCTCTCGTGTTGTTCTTTCAATCTCTATTTGTGGATATTAAGTAAATGATGTGTCCCTCTCGTGTTGTTCTTTCCATCTTTATTTGTGGATATTAAGTAAATGATTTTTCTCTGATGTTAGAAATTAGAGAGATACTCCGCGAACACAGGGATCTGATAGCTTTTACAGGAGAACCAGGCCAGCCATGGTTTACGATGCCAGGGCGGTTGCAACTGCTATGATCGTCACGCCGTTCTGTCTGGCATTCTACGGCCGGCTAAGTGCAATCTTCTTTACATCTGCATGGTGGTATATCATCCCAATATTCTGCCACCATTCAGAAAGAAAGGATGAATAACAATAATATGGCAACCAAAGGCCACCATGATGTTATTGTGTAGGGTCCTTGATCTTCAAGCCGCTGAAAACAGGATGAAGGCGATAATACAATAAGGAGGAACATGGCAAAAATGCGATAATGGATGCATTGCTAGAGAGGAAGCAAAATTAATAAGGTTGGTTTCTGACTTGCAGGAGCCATATAGATTTTTTTGTAGATCTCGTTGTTATAGCGAACCCAATTGTGTAGATACTGTTTCTTTATTTGAGTGAATAGTATGTTAGGGTGTGGGTTAGTTAAAACTGTTGAATGCTTGAAGATTTGAATCCATTTTTGAGTTCTTTGCTTTTCTTGTATACAGTAATGCTGGATCTTGCTATATTTGGTATTAAATTTATATTCAATATCATGATTCTTAGATTGGCTATTTTTTGCCTCATTATTGGAGAATCAAGTTTAAAAAAAAATGTTGTATATCATTCGCAACTCAACTTGTATTGATGCAATTTACATTTCTTATCATGATTTTTTGAATTAGCTATTTGTATTATGATATCTATACAATTCAGAACACAGTTATATAGTTAATTAACCAGCCTGAGGACAGGAGGGTGGTCTGAATAGATTGCAGGAGATGACGCAGAATTCATAATGTTATTGGCCCGCAGAATTCATAATGTTAGTTGCCCGATGAATTGTAATGACTGGTAAGTTTGTAAATGGCCACTTTTTGTTTTGATTATAGATTTTGGAAATTTGATGTATAGAAATGATTTGGATCACTATTTAACTTAGCTTCTGTCGATCAAATTTCCAAATATTCGAAAAACTATATTTAAATTACATTCAAATTTCTCAATCAAACAATACATTTTGACAGATTGATACCATATCCAAAACGTGGTTATTTGGGCCACTTTCAGAAGAAGTTGTGTTTTAGGAATTCAGTGATTTGATTTTCTTCAGATGTTATGAGCAACTTTTTGATGTATTGAACGGAATTCAACAAATTTGGTTTTATTGTGATGAATCACGAGGATTAAAATGAGCAAATGTTTAGTCTAATGTATTTGGCGGAATTCAACTGCTTTGATTTTGCGTTTGGGTGTATTTATTTAACCGGAATTCAGCCATTTTGATTTTTTCTTATGAATCAAAAGGAATATCATTTATGAATCATGATAAGGGATTAAAATTCAAGCAATTATAAGGATTGAAAAAGTGATAATACGTTAGATTTTAAACCATTTGTAGAATAAAGAAAAGTTTTATACTATGTTATATTTATAATTTTATGACTTTAGTGTTTTTATTTTTTTAATATAATTTTATTTTTATTTTTATTTTTATGGAGATCATGCATGTGTGTTATTTTTTCTATGTTTGCAACTCAATTTTGCCCAAATCTGGTGCATTTTAATTCTAACAATTTCTTTGCACAACGATAAGATGGGATTGAATAATCAGCATTAACTTTAAATTTAGACAATGGTAGCATAGAATCAAACTAACCTATCATTTAGAATTCTCATCAACTACTGAATTTTGGCCTCCCCATCAAGTTCCGCATTTTCTCCCATGAATTTTGGTGACCAAATGTTCGTTCCCTCGCCACTCGGAGAAGAACGCAGAGCTCTAAATCTGGCGAGTTTACCATGGATGGATATGGTAGCAAGTGTAAGTGGCCGTGTGGCATGTGTATTTTTGGGAGGGTGGCAGGTGTATTTTTGGGAGTTCATGGCTATGTGGCATGTGTATTTTGGGAGGGTGGCAGGTGTATTTTTGGGAGGGTGGCATGTGTATTTTTGGGAGGGTGGCAGGTGTATTTTTGGGAGTTCATGGCTATGTGGCATGTGTATTTTGGGAGGGTGGCAGGTGTATTTTTGGCCGTATGTGTATTTTCTCATGCCCCGCTCCACCATAGGTGACCGAAACTTTGGATAAAATTAACTAAGTGCAATCGTTGAAGCCTTTACACTTGCCAAACGTGTTGGATTGCATTACATACTCCATATCAAAGATGGAGATTTCTGAAAATGACAATGCAAATGTATGTATTTGCATGTTACTTATTCCTAATTTTCAGTAGATAACATGCATCAATTCAATATATAGTTATTGTAATTTGTGTATAATTATTGTAATTTGTCTCTTGCACTTGCAATTTTTCAACACATACGAACAATGTACTTGCATATTGCTTATTTTTCAATGGATAACAATTTCTCTCTTACAGTTAAGCTAAAGTATTTTTCTTTTAAAACACATTGACTTACACTGAGAGAACCGTGGTCGTTTTAAAACACATTGACTTACACTGAGAGAACCGTGGTCGCCGACCATTTTTTTTATTATTATTATAAAAATTAAAATGTTTTTCCTTTTAATTTAAAAAATATTAAAAATATAAAAATTATATTTTATATTAAAATAAATTAACTAAATTGGGAAAAACAAAATGACTATTTTTAAATATTAAAAAATTACATTTTATATTAAAATATATTAATTAAATTGAAAAAAAAAAAAACGGACTAATTTTCTTTTTAAAAGTTAAATTTTGATGGAATTTTTTTTAAAAGGTTAAATTTTGATAAAATCTTCTTCAAATATATGCAACGAATTACACATTGAACGAACTATTTTAGTTCCATTTCAACTCGGACAATATACAATCCATTTGTGTTGTTCTTGTAGACCTCGGCAGGAACTACTGCCAGAGCTACCGCCACGGCAGGGACTATGGCCACGGCAGTGGCTCCTTGTTTTAATAGAGTGCACTAACTCATTCGCACACATGTTGAGCTAGATCATATTTTTTTTGTTATTTTTCATGAATGTAGAGACCACTACCTTGGACTTGGGAATTGGTTAGGTTTCATAAAATTGTTTAGTGATATATGCATTTGAACAACAATTGAGAAATTGTAACCACCTTTCATTCTATTGCATAATTTATTTTTTTGGTTCTCTAACGATAGACAAAAAAAACTATGAATAATCTTGTATTTTGAAAACGTATTGAAGATCACAATATTGACCAACTTTTACATATGGAACATCTACTTTAAATCACATGTACGAAAAGATTAGTACACTTTTCTAAGACATACTTATGATAATATTTGAACATTGATTAAAATATTTTTGAACTAGCTATTTCCTTACATAACGTTGGAAGATTTGTTAAACACTAGAGATTAAACATGAAATTTTTCAAAAAAAAATCCATTAACAAAATTACAATCTTTAACATACATTTAAATAATCATGAAGTGTTAAATACATATTACTTATCGATAAATAGAAATAATTCTCTTCAAAATCTTACACATATATCACAATCACTTTTCATCGAGAGATTTTATCATTACACAATATTCATATTCATGTTCCTGTTAAAGTAATTTAGATTTTTTTTATTTATGTTCCTCTTCAAGTAATTTAGAGTCTTTTTAATAAAAAGATTATATTTCATTTTTATTAGCTTAATCCGATACATCAATCTCACTATTATCTTCTTTTACTTTAATATCATATAACAAAACTTGTCCATAGAAAAAACTATGAAAAAGGTAATAAGAAAAAATTGGCATCCCAAAATATAATGCCCCAATGCCCCCATAGTAATTGAATCTTCCCTTTCTATGAGCGGAAATACCTTTATAATTCAGTTATGTTCTATCAATCATATAGAAATCTTCGGAATGTTGGAATATTTGTCTTTTATATAAAAAGCGAAAATGACAAGGTGACTTTGACGCGAGTTGAACTCACCTCCCGAGAACTTACTGGAGAGTGAGTGGGACAGACAAGTTTACAGATTCCAATCTTCCACGATTTTAGCAATATATATGCTATAGATAGCAATATGAATTTCGTATAATATGTTTCTCAAATTTATATATCAGTTTATATAATTTTAAATTGATTTATTTTTTTAATATTAAAATAATTGTTTTTATTTTAATGAAATTATATATATTTCGTATAAATATTTCCTTCGAATTTATTAAACTGGATATGTTAAATATTAAAATTTTATTAAAATGATGTTTTGATTAAAGAAAATATATGATAAAAGTAAGTTTTTGGGTATTCTCATGATTGGAAATATATATATATGAATATTGTTTTGCTATTTTCTTAAAAAAATCTCTTTAAATTTTGTTTTTATGTTTTAATTATTGTCTCTTTTTCTTTTTATGAAATTTGAAAAGGCATATATTTCAATTTGAATGATTAAATTTTATTGAATATTTAGAAATTGATAAATTAAAATAAGTTATTATTTTAGGTAAAAATAAAAGTTTTTAAATTTTTCATAAAGAAAAGGATTAAATTGTTGAGTTGAGGCTTTTGTGATCCATATCAGGTTTATGAGAGATTTTTGGGTGTAAATCACAAGATCTATCATTTGTCGGCACCTTTCGAACCAACTAGTGTGGTTCATGCTCGTGAAAATTCTCTCATAAACCTAAAAGGATTAAGTCATGAAATATTCTCTAAATAGAAAAGCTATAATAAAAAAATAAAAATGAATATGCTATCCATGCTTAGTTAGTTTTCCATTTGGCATAATATAATTTCATGTAAAGTAATTAGATGTGAAAAAGTGTAAGAGAAAGAGACCCACTGCATATTCATTGGAATCTATAGTGAGATAAGGGCTGCAATTCTTTTTTAATTTTTTCACTATAAAAGAAGTTTGCATCTAAATAAATTTGATCCTTCACAACTTATGTTAGATTTGTGCTTAAAATGAATCGATATCAAATATTTTATTTTATAAATCCTTAATTTTGAAAAAATAAATTCTTATCTCATTATTCTCTAAACCTAATGATTACCAAAACATACAAACAGAAAAAATACATCATTTAATAATAATAATAATAATATAAATAAATTAATAATTATATGCTATATCAAAATTCAAAAAATATCAACTTAGACAAGATAATGCTTTAATATAAATACAATAGTATGTTGAGTAAATGAAATGCAAAGTAAATATATTTATGGGTTTTTTATGAAAAAATTATCAGATATAATTCAAAATAAATTTAAGGAAAATTATATATGTGACGTGAAAGTGATGTAGTGACGATATTAAAAATATGAGATAATTTTTTTTTAAATATGAGATAAATTTTTTAAATACAAACTGATTGGAAGATTGTGAAAATAATTCATCACATTATTTATTTTAGAGCAATTAAATTAATAAGTGAATAATATTAGATGAGAGTTACAAAACTTGTAATCTAATGAGTACAATAAAAATGATCTCTAATTTGTGAAATAAACATTGTTTTTAATTTGCATTTTTTTACTTTATAAATATTTATTGAAAATTATCTTCTTTGAAAATGAACATCGTATATTTAATATTCAATATTTAGAATATAAATTCCATAATCCACTTTCTAATAACCAAATGATTACATTTTTTAATATCAAGTTTTTTTTGCGAGTTATATAAGTATAAAATTAAATCAACTAAATTCTTTTCTTCATGTATAAAAGCTAGCAAAATTAATTTATGTCATTAGTATAGATTATATCATTTTTCTCATAATATTAAGAATATTGATAGGTGTTGTTTATAAACCCTAGAGGATGGGGTTGATTCAAATTGCATTCATGTTTCTTTGTGATAAAAATAAGAATCTACCTCAACTTAGGATTTCCTTCACAATACCACTATTAAGTTATATTTTTGATAAATATGTAATATATTCATGAATGAATTCAATCATTATGAAAAATTATTGAGAAAAAATAAAAAAATCCTTCTGATATGTCATAATGTTCATATTTTTAAATGATTATTAAAATAAAAATTATATGTCATAATGTTAACATTTTTAGATGATAATTAAAATAGAAATTATATCATAATTGGAATATATAATTAAAAAATACCTTACATTTTGATTTAAAAATAAAAATAAAAAATTCTTTTCTTTTCCAATTTAAAGAAGTTCAATATTTTATTCTAACTTTTATTTTTATAGAAATTAATTATACGAAGGTGCCAAATGGTGATTCTTATTTTAAACCTTATTATAAAAGTCATTGTGATTAATAGAATATACAAATATTTGGATTTGAAGAAAATAAATGTCTTGTATCTGAAAATTGTTCTAAATACTTAGAAAAATTATATAAGAAACATGAAATTAGGGAGAAGGCTATGTAGAGAAATATGGGAAAAAGTTACTTAAATATGTACAAATATAATTACATATAATTATTATTATTATCAAAATATAAAATTGTTTGTATTTTTAATATAGATAAATTATAACAAACATATATTAAAAATTGAATTTAAATAAATACTAAAACAATTACTCAGTAATAAACACAACTTGAATATTTAATGCAATATATGCAGAAACACTATTTCTTTAAAACCTGTGCAAGATTCATTAGATCCAAATATAGCGGGCATTAAATACCCTATAACGTAGTCAACGTGTTTCTCTTTCCAGGAAACCTTTACAAGATCCTCGTTTGCATGCAAGGTACAACACACAAACTTCCTATTATGTCATATTATGTCAATAATATTACATGAGATATAAACCAATTGAAGTTTTAGTAACCTAGCCTAACCCAATACCGATATGGAGTGAAGTCCAATACTTTTGGCTCAATGACTTTTTAGGTGGATTTCAAAATAGTCCATTACTCTAGCTAATTCATCCTCGTATCTCACAAAACCCAATAATTCTAAGTAGCTTAATAAAATCTTTCTCTAGTCCTCTTGCTCTATGTTCAATGATCAATTATGGAGCTTCACTCTTAGTTAATTTTATTTGTCTACTTATCTTGTAAGTGGGTTGTCATCCTCGTATTTCACAAAACCCAATAATTCTAAGTAGCTTAATAAAGTCTTTCTCTAGTCCTCTTGCTCTATGTTCAATGATTAATTATGGAGCTTCACTTTTAGTTAATTTTATTTGTCCAGTTATCTTGTAAGTGGGTTGTGAAAATTTTTGTATTAATATATGTATTTTGGGTAGTTTTTTTAGAGTTTCAAGGTTTTTAGGGTCTATATATTTAGAAAAGGACTATTGGATAATCCTACAGGACTATTCTGTATTTGGCACATAATATGAGTTAGATTTTTTCCGGCTTTAATGGGGATTCAAGACTTTGTTGGTATGATTTGACCAGTGTAGTTTTTTGAGGAGAGGATGCATCCCATAATTACCATAAATTTAATTTCTAATTAATATAAAGTTATAAAAAGAGAAATTCTCTCTCTTTTTATTTATATGGAAATAAGCATAAAATTATTTAATAAAATTTTATTAGTATCTTTAATACTCAAATCTTCATTAACACTTAAAATTTTCATATAGTAACTATATTTCAAATTAATTTATTTTATTTTTCTTTATTAAATTTATAGTTAAATAATTTAAAAATACCAATATAAAATTTATTTGCTTCAAATTTTTATTTAATAATATTTTGTTCAAATTTTAAATGAAAATAATTATATTTTCTATATTACCATTATATATATATATATATATATATATATATATATATATATATATATTATATAAAATATATATATATAAAATAATAAATATATTATATTTTTATAATATATTATTATATAAAAGAATATTACAAATATTTTATGTGAAACTTATACCAATGATAAAAATGTAATTTCCTAATACTAAGACATTTTTCTCTTCTCTTTTTTTTTTTTTTTTTCACTACTGGTTCAGTGATACCCATGGTCAGTGGGTCCTTTACTTCTAGGGTTGAACAATGTTAGGGTGGACCCCATAGTCAGTGGGTCCGCTACTTCCAGGGTTGAACAATGATAGGGTGGACCCCATGGTCCCAAGGTTGAACAATGCTAGGGTGGACCCCATAGTCAGTGGGTCCGCTACTTCTAGGGTTGAACAATGCTAGGGTGGACCCTATGGTCAGTGGGTCCGCTACGTCCAGGGTTGAACAATGCTAGGGTGGACCCCAAGGGAGTCACCCCTCAGCCTATTGACTCACCTGACCCCAAGAGCTTTCGGTTTCGACCCTGTGACCTCCCATTGATAAGGCCCCGGCTTGACGAAATGAGCTAACCCTTGGGGCTATTTTTCTCTTTTCTTATAATAAATAAAACATAGAAACTATTTACTTTCCCACTATCAAATAAACTAGGGAAATATAGACATTTCCATATTAATAAAGGTACCATAATTTTAAGATTTTCTCAAAAATAAAAAGTTTAAGTTGTATTACTCGACAATAAATAGCAAAACTGAAAATTAATTTAAGATATATTTTAATATGTATATATAGGATAAAAAAATATGTACATATTAGATAAAAATTAATAAATAATTTTTTCTCATTGTATTAGATATTATTTTAGGACTCAATTGCGTTAAATAAGTCATTCATCTATGACCATTTTCATGAGAGGTAGTCAGCACTTATTGTATCAGGTGATGCTCACAGGGGTGAAGAAGTGGGATTGAAACTAGTGTTGGGATGCTCACAAGGGTGAAGAATTGGTGTTGAAACTAGTGAAATGAATCACATAACGCCAATCATCACTTCCAGATTGCGTTAAATAATTCATTATATATGACCATTTCCATGAGAGGTAGTTAGCACTTATTGTATCAGGTGATGCTCACAGGGGTGAAGAAGTGGGATTGAAACTAGTGGGGTGATGCTCACAGGGGTGAAGAATTGGTATTGAAACTAGTGAAATAAGGGTGAAGAATTGGTATTGAAACTAGTGAAGTGAATCACATAACGCCCATCATCACTTCCACTTCCAGGGCTTGCACTTGGTAGCCAAGACTTCTTGGGAGGTCACCCATCATAGATAGCCTCTACCTCAAATGCTCTTAACTGTGGAGATTTCCCCATAATCAAACTCACTTAGCTTGCTACCCCATTTGCAAAGCCTTAACTAGTATTGTGCCTCATGAACCATTAGAAATCATAAAAATATATTTGAATATAATTTTTTTAAATATAAATATATTTGATAAAAAATTATATACATATTACATAAAAAATAATAATAAATAATGTATAAACATAACAATTATATAATATATAATTAAAAAATAATAATAATAATTAAAAATAAAATAGTTAAAAAAATATTGTTTTTATTGAAAAATCTAATTTATAAATATAATATATATATATATATAATATATATATTATATATATATATTTCATCATTCATTTTACCTTTTGTTTCATTTATAAAATTGCATATAGTGATAACAACATAATTTTGTTTCTGTGATTCCAGATAGTGGTCACAACACAAAACCGCCAACGCAGCATCGCGTTGGGGAACGAGCCATCGAAGAAGCTCGCTTACATAAATCATATTACAAGGATTCTTTGCGTGTCGTATTACGGACGGTTCTAAACATGGTTCGCTGCAAATTCATTGAAATTCACATGGGACGCAGAAATTCGTTATAGGCACTTGAAATTGGACAGATAGCATTAGTCCCTTGCCTCTCCATAATACGAACGGAGGTTATAACCATCGCTCGCCACAAAGTCGCAATAAGCACGTAAATTGGCTTGACGCATTTGAAATCTCTCGCCTGTCCCATGCTCCAATTGGCCTCCCTGGATGGTAGCGGCCTCGAATGCAGATTTCGTATTTACATCTATGCGCGTTTATAGCATGATAATCTTTTACGGATACCCGCTTTAATTTACGGATCTTCCACGTGCAGCCAAACGCCTTCTATAATTTGACTTTTAGAATAACCAAATTCAAGAATTTAATGACCTTGGAACAACTCACGTCCTAAAAAGAACACTTGTTCAAGAAGTTATGAATAATCTAGTTTCGAGGCATATTCCGGTTTCTATCATTTGTCATTAGAGATAGCTATTAGTTGATATAGTTATGTGTGCTATACAATATATAGATTTGTGCTATTACCTGGTATCCAATGACAGTATATAGATTTGTGCTTCTCACAAATTAGGAATTGTGATAAGATTGATTGATTTAGACTGACGCCCTTCGTTCAACAGCAGCGCGTAATTTGAAACGTGTTTTGAGGTTCTTGTGATTTGTAGGTATTTCAGTTTTAATTGTTGAAGGTGGAAGAGTCGACAACTATCTTACCCCTCTTTTCGTTCAATATGAATCCAAACATCCCTTGTCCCAGTATGTTCTTGGCAAATCCCTCATCATCTCAGAGTCAATGGGGTGAAGCTTCAAATCCTTTAGTGATTTCCAGCGAGAGACAATCTTACGAAGGTGACCATACAGTGTAACTCCAACCTTCTCCTTCTGTGCTTGTTATAGCATCATTGTGATAACAATAATTAAAAGATATTGCTGGGGCCAAATTTCCTTGGAGATTAATGCACCCACTTTTACCTTCTCCACCTCCTATAAATGGAGATTGAATATGGAGCCGAAAGAATACGACTTCAGCGACCGATAAATGCAGTATAACATTTTATGTCCCATATTCAGTAATAGAGTTAGAACACTATTTAGATGAATAAGATAATCTCGTTGTAGCTATACACAAGTCCATTAATAACAAATGGGTATTGGTGGAATGAAATTTGACTTTTATCATCAAGTCCTAAAATTTTAGGGTCAAACAAAATTCTAGCTATGCATTTGTATTATGTTGTGTTCTTATTGATGGCGGTGTTAATCTAATGCTCCCGTGTGTTTCGTGGCATGTGTTTAAATCTGTTTACTAACACCTGCGGGTTTTGGTGTAACGACAATCGTGATCCAACAAGTGGTATCAGAGCCAGAGGTCTCGAGTTCGAAACACACCTGGCTCGCGTTGAGGGGGAAGATTGTTGCGCTCCACATTAATGGCAGTGCTAATCCAACGCTCCCGTGTGTTTCATGGCATGTGTTTAACACTAGCGATGTGTCTGTTTACTAACACCTATGGGTTTTGGTGTAATGACAATCATGTCTCCAACATATTAGGCATAACTTGCTTTCAGGGCTTAAGTTTGCCTCTTAGTACAATTTTCCATTCAAAGGGGCGATCCAAAATAACAAGCTGATAAAATGCTCAATAATATGAGTTCACTGGCTGATAATATGCTCAACAATAATAATAACATGCTCAATAATAATAATAACAAGGTGATAATATGCTCAATAATAATAATAATAATAATAATAATAAAATATTTATAGGAGAATTATTTGCCTCATGCTTGGCCTTTATTTCTCGCACTCAGTCACACACTTCTACATGCATCGATGCCTCATGGGCTCACTTCAATTTATACAAATGGATTAGAACCCAAGTAGGTTCTAGATCATAAACTAACTCCCAAAATATTTGTCATGATCCATAAAATCTCTCATCCAATCCCTTATCCCTAGATAAGAGCTAACTAATACACAATTCTCTCAAATCTTCCAAAATAGTCTTGAACATTCTCCTATTTATAATAATCCTCATTTTCTAATAAAACTATAGGAAAATACATTAAATAATTAAATCATAACTTAGGAAACTAACTCCTTTAGTAAACATCTTACCCTAGGTTAGATTCACCTACATCACCTATCATGCCATGTATGAACTATGTGTCACATACAAAGGAGATACTTGGCAACCCAAAAATGCGACATCTACTTGCGATATCTCCTCATCTCACTTGGGTACATAATTATGCTTCTACATATCTACACAACATGCCAAGTGTATCATTGTTGGGTGACCTAGTCTTAATTGTTTAAAAGAACAATGGTACATTGAAACTATGCATTGACATTTGTTAGCTAAACAAGGTCACAATGAAGAATAAGTACACGTTTCTTAGAATGAATGAATTGTTTCAAAAACTTTTGGGTGATAAGGTATTTTGGAAGGTTAGAATATCTCTAGGTAAGTATTAAGGAAAAGGAAATCAATAAGACACCATTTCAAAATCGATATGGAAATTATGATTTTGTAGTGGTGCTCCTCAAGTTATCTAATGCATTGTGTTTTTTTTTGCATGATATATGGTATCTTTCATAATTATTTATATAAGTTTGTTGTTGTGTTCTTCGATGAGATCCTCATATATTGAAAATCTGAGGAAGAGTATGAACACCATTTAAAAATAGTTCCTAGGTGCTTAGATAACATCATTTATTTGTCAACCTAAGTAGGTGCTCATTTTTTTAAACAAAAATTCATTATTTAGGTCATACTGTTTTAGATGAATGGACAACAATAGACATATCAAAGATTAAAATAATTAAAGAGTGGCTAACACCCAAAAATGTGTAAGCTCCTTCTTGCGTTTAATGGGTTGTTATAGAAGATTTATTGGAGGGTTCTTTAGCATAACCCATCCTATAACTTCCTTCCAAAGGAAAAGTGTACAATTTTATGGGTCTCATAAATGTGAATAAGCCTTTAAGAATTTAAATATGTTGGTAACAAGTCCATCTATATTGAAGATAAAAGGATTTCTCATGTGCACATATGCATTTAAAGAAGGAATTGGAGGAGTCTCATGCAGAATGAGAATTTGATATGATATCAATCCAGGAAGGTTAAGGAGCATGAAAATAATTATGCCTCTCAAGATTTGTAATTGGAAGGCATTATACCTTCCTTGGAGTGTGCAGACATTTTCCGATGGGAAAGAAATTTATGTTATAACTAACGATGATGGGTTAAAGAATTTGTTTGGAAAACCACATTTAAATTCAAAACAAATTAGATGGATGGAATTGTTGGATGATTATGACTCAATTTGACTTGCTTGATTCACTCAGGAGGATGGGTTATGCAGTGCATGCTACAACCATAAGAAGATGAAAACATAAATTAGAAATCAAAATATTAAAGGCTCGAAAGTCAGACTAGCAATACATGGAAATAAAAAGTGCCATATATCAAGGTGAAGTGAAACAAGTTATAGGGATCATAAAATGGAAAATGGAGTTCCTCTGTATAAAGGCAAGATTTACATATTCAATTGAAAGGGGCTAAAAAATTTAGTGTGGAGTGAAATGCAGAGATATCCTTATCTTGGGCACCCAGGGTATCAAATTAAAATACCAATAGTCATAAAGTAAAACATTTACCTAGGTATGAAGAAAGAAGTGGTCGATTATATAGCCGAGTGATTGGAATTCCAAAATATAAGATACTAGGTATAGGCACTCAATGGGGTTAATATAGTCACTACCCATTATAGAGTAGAAATGGGAAATTATTTCCATCAATTTCATTACAAAGCTGCAAAATATGAATAAAGAAACATGATTCCATCATGGTTGTCGTGGATGTACTCAACAAGGCTCCATACTCTACTTTAATGATGTCAACACATAAGGCAACCAATGTTGCTAAGATTAACATGAGGGAAATTGTCAGCCTATATGGTGTTACTAAGGGAATTATTTGAGATAGAGATCCCAATTTTACATCTAATTTTTGGATTGGTTTATTTAAGGGATTTGTGACTGATTTTACATTTTATTGCAACCTACTATCTAAATCGATATGGTCAAACATAAAGAGTAGATCAGGTTATAAATACAGGTTAAGGATGTACGTGATGGGAAAAACATTGAAATGGGAAGAATATTTTCACCTAGTGGATTTTTCTTATAATAATATATAACATAATACTTGGAGATGTTCTTGTTTAAAGCCTTATATGCTAGGAAACGCAACACACCAACAAGTTGGGATGGTCCTCTTTCCAGGGCCATTATTGGTCTATGTTTACTAAGGGAAATGGAAGGGCACGTAAAAAAAAATAAAAATTATTTGAAGGCTTACCAAGATAGACAACAAATTTATGAAAATAATAATAAGCCAGAAAGGGAATTCAAAAGTGGAAACCATGTATTCTTGTGGTTGTAGTAATGGAAAATATACTTGAAATTGGGTAGTTTTTCAGAGTTGGGATATGTCATTTCAACTTCTATATCCAATTTTGAGATACTAATTTATGTTATGGAAGTGAATATTTATACTTGATACTACATGGCTTTTCTTCCTCTTTCTTCTTAAAATCCTTCTTGAGAACAAAAGGGAGATTTTAGGGTTGTTATGCACTTTGTTATAGAGAACACATTTGTAATTATATCCTAATATTATGCCTAATTTTGTATGATGTTTGAAATTATGATTTTAATCTCATTTATGGGTCTTGCAACTAGTGCCCATAGGTTATTCCAATGTATTTTTTACATTCAAACATTCATGGGAAAAATTCTATTATGGATACCAAATTATTTGATAAAGGTCCTTCATTGAAAGGTTCACATATCTATGGTTGATTATCATCTCATGGTTTATTATTTATATCAACCCTTTACTCGGGACACTCCATTGACACATGGATGCTTACAAATTCATGTCTAATATTTATTGGAGAATACTCGTCACTATGTACGATTCTTCTATTTTCCTAATTTTTCACTAAGAGGGGTTGTTGTACAATGTCCCCTCTTGATAAGTATTCGGTGGGAATATAGTTGAGCTAGAATTGTTCTTATGACTCTTTCCTATTTTATCTTATGTCATGAAGTGTGGAGATACACATTTTTCTAATTTGATTTTCTAGGTGATTTATTATTATAACATTATAACATTGTTATATATAACCTTGGAGGAAGTTGCATTTAATGATGTAAGTAAAGTCATTAATGTGCACTATTTATTATGATTGAGCTTGCATTAGGGGCATTAAATGGGATTTCATGGTGAACTAACCATTTCTAAATATTAATTATATAATAATAATATATTAGATTCTTGGTGGTGATAAATCCTAGTTACATGCCTAGGTTAAGCATAAATTTTAATATTATCATAGAACCAAGGTTGATCTAGGTGGATATTGGTGGCCTCCCACCTATTCCACGTAGAACTCTAGTTGGTCTCATTTTTTTCCTTGTTTATTGCAACATTTATTATTTTTAGCAGTTTTTCGGGTCTTGAAATTATGGATCAGTTTTGACCCCCTAGACATATTTTTTAGGTCTGTAACTATTTCGTAGCCATAGGTAAGGGGCTATTATAAATCATGCAATACTCGGAAAGATCTTCCTATCAAGGTATCATATGCACCAAATCGAGATAATATGACCAAGTTATGACCCTAGAAGTTGGCTTCCCAACTAACCCCAATGAGGGCAACAAACTCTTGGCATTCCATCTCTTGGAGTTAGGGTTTTAGTTGTTTATGGTTTCCCTTTGTTGTACATTAATGAATAGGCCCTTGAGCCTCATTGCAACACAGTTTAGAGGCATGTAGCCACCCCATTTCTTCTTAGAGATAAGCTACCATTACCCAAGTTAGTTTATTTCCACTCTGTTTCTACGCATATTTTAGTATTTTGATATTAGTGAAATGAAGTGTTATTTTTGTTGCATCACTATATTTATGTTATATTTGTAATTTGTTGCATTCTTTTTTAAGTTAAGATAAATGGTATAAGAGCAGTCTTTTCCTTCTCTGTTTTTCATTGCATGTCCCAAACAAGGTCAGGGTATAAGGAGTTAGGGCTCAAACTAGTCGAACCTTTTCAAGACCAGCCTCGCAAACCTCGATGACATCCCATGGAAGAAGAAAATAAAGAAGAGGAGGCAGTAGATACTTTCATAATATTGCTTGAGGAAGCCTTGAAGCAACAATGAAATGCAATGATGGATAACTTTTCTCGTATTGTTTGACGACTACCCAAAAGTGACGCATCTTCATCCAACAACCAATTTGGATGTGCCATGCATCTTCATCTACCAACAAATTCCCATATTTGAAAGCCAGATAGATGCAGACGGTGTAGATAAATGGTTGATTTTTTTAAGGATATTTTTTATTTGATTACTTTTCCAATCAGGAAACAATTACTTTTTCACTTCTCAAATCCACCTACTGTGAGCAAAAATAGAAGAGGGAATCCTCACTGTTTTTAGCTGCACCCAATTAAAATTATTTCTAAGACTCCATCAAGGAAAAATATTAGCCTGTCAGGAGCTATGAAGATAAATACATAAAGTGCACCATGCTATGGTAGGGAAGGAACTAAGATGTGCCATAATTCACAAATGTTTTCCATACCCTTCATACAAGGTTGGGTATCAAGGTTTTTCAACAACATTTGGTACTCGAGTATTGTGATTGTCTAGATAAGTACATCTAGGACAAGATGGAGTTCTTTGACATCTCCTTGCTCGATAAGACATACTGATACCATCTAAAGATTGAGCATAACTTTAAAAAGAAAAAGTGAAACTTTGGATTTGCGAATCCGAAGCAAGGAAAAGGTGCCCAAATGACACAACAAAGGAAAAATCCAAGGTGGGGCAACCTAGGACAACACGTTGAAGCGGAAAGCAAAGAAAACCACCACCAAGACAAAGAAGGGCCAGTGAGTGTCAGGCAATGCAGTCATGGGAGGTGGATCTGAAGGCTTCTGAATCAACCGCATGTTTTGACTCTTAGTGAGAACCCAACAAGGGGAATGACAAATGAAAGTAGATCATTGACACAGAGCCCAGTTCCATTGTGGCCACGACTAAGATCCAGAGTGGGGGAACGAATCTTCCACTCACAGATGTGGGTGAAGGGTTCTCCGCTATAGTTCATCGTCGACAATGGGAGGCACAAGAGGCTCATTTCGGCAGAGGTCATGAAGCAGCTGGGCCTACCAAATACAACACATCTGCAATCGTACACCATCAGGTGACTTCACCATGGACGAGATCTCCACATCAACCAAAAGTGTCGCATTCCCTACAATATCAATCCCTTCACAGATGACGAACTCTGTGATGTTGTTTCTATTGAAGTTTGTGATGTATTAGTAGGAAAACCATACTTGTGGAAGCTACCTTTTTTTTATGAGTCTAGGCTTCTCTCTGTGATTATTAATTTGGCCAATACATTGTATAGGATGCAGGAGGTAGCCCTACCTACTGCCATCTGTTTGATCACCACAAAGTAATGCCATAAGATCATTTCATAGACTAGGATTTTTTTTTTCCTTATGATTCTCCCTCAGGGGAAAAAGAAGGTTGTGGCCATGGCTTCCACACAAGGCTCCTCCACACACGAAAAACAAATGGACAAGGCCATGGAGGATTACAGGGATATTTTCACCTCACCTACAATGGTCGCTCTACACTATCAGGCCAAGCACTCCATCGATCTGACCCTGGGCGCACTGCTACCCAATGGATTGATCTATCAATACTTTTTTTGGAGAACATCGAGATCAAGAGGAAGATTCATGATATTTGTCAAAAAAGGCACATTAGTCCAATATCATCACCCTGTGGGAGTCCGATTGCATTAATATGGAAGAAGGAAAGGACCTCGAGACTTTGTATTAGCTAGCAATCACTGAACAAGATCATTGTTCCAAATAGGTACCCAATCCCATGGATTGATGACTTTCTAGACCAACTCAAGGTGTCCAAACATTTCACCAATATTGACTTTAAGTCTATTTATCACTATGCACCTATGAAACCCTCTGAAGTGTGCAGTTATACCTTCAAATCCAAGAAGGCCCTTTTTGAATGCTTGGTCATGCCTTTCAAGTTGAAAAATGCCCCCACATCCTTCATGAGATTGATGGACAACATCTTGCGGCCCTTCACCATTACATTTGTGGTGGTGTATTTAGATGAAACCTTGACCTTTAGCCAAATTTGGGAACATCACCTCCACCATAAAAATTCGACATGTCATTCAAACCCTATGACAACACAAGTTGTGTGCCAATTTGGAGAAATGCACTTTTGGGTTGACCAAGGTTCAATATTTGGGGTACATCATTGAAGAGAAGGGTGTGGATGTGGACCCAGCCAAGATACATGTCATTCAGGATTGGCTATCCCCAACCTCTCTAACAGAGATTTGTAGCGTTCAGGGTCTTGCAAATTTCTACTACAAGTTTGTGTTGGGGTTCTCTCATATCACTTGGCCTTTAAGTCAAGTCACCAAGGGTGGCACAGAAGATTTTTTTTTGGTCTAAAACCCAACATAAAGTGTCTACTGAGTTGAAGCATCGCCTCTACACTGCACCAGTGCTCAAATTACTAGACCTGCAACAACCACTAGAGATTGAGACAAACACCTCCAACTATGCTATTGGTGCGGTTCTTACTCAAGAGGGGCATCCAATGGCTTACCATAGTGAGACACTTTTAGACACAGTATTAAAGAATCCCACTTATGACAAGGAAATTTATTCCCTTGTGTAGGCTTGCTACTAATGGAAGCATTACATTATGGGGAAGGAAATGGTCATCCAAACAGGCCACTGACCCTTGCAGTTCATATAGACACAAGAGAAATTCTATAATGATTACCATTAGAAATGGTCCACATACTTGCAAAAGTTCCATTTGAACATTAATTAGAAGAAGCGTAGTACCAATAATGTTGTAGACTACCTCAGTCAACCATCAGTCATGGCACTGATCACTGTGTTTGACTCCTATGGGTGCGAGACTTCGAGGTGACCATGTATTTACAAGAGTGGTCCATAATTCACCACCACATTCTAGACAGTCCTGGAAGGTAAGTATGTTCCAAATTTACACCTCCAGGATGCACTATTAGGCCACCTATGAAACATATTTGTTCCTTCAAGCGATCGTGGCAAGACAATTTAGGAGGAACCCTATAGTCAAGTCGCTGGAAATTTCGGAGTAAAGAAAATAGTGGCAGTACTGCCAAGGTATTTTTATTGGTCAAACCTTCGTTAGGGTGTTGAGAACTAAAATAGATCCTGCACAACTTGTGCCATTTCCAAAACAAACATTAAGAAGAAAGGACTATATACTCCTCTACCTATGCCTAGTCGACCTTGGAATTCC
>APFE031452975.1:451-18951 GCA_000404065.3 Pinus taeda
TACGAATTCTAAATCACAAGAAAAATAAAAATGCGAGAGCATAACACATAAAACACATATACACAGAGATTTCCCACTGGATCCAAAAACCGGGACTACCAGCTTGATTTTTTTCATTATGTTCCTTTCAATGTTACAATACATATGTATACATGCCGAAGGATCCAATACCATGGATTGAAAAACCATCATGCCCAGAACCATGGACCGAAAACCATCACGTCCAAAAAAACATGTGTGAAAATCATGCACAAAACCATAGGTGGATCCGCCCAACCTAACATAGGGTCCAAAACCAAAATTTTCTGGGCCGCTACCCCAGACCCCATAAGGTGGGGTTACGGGTACCCCTCAAACCCCCTGTTAACTATGTGGAAAGAATATCACACAACCCAACACAAAAAGACCATGTCGACACTATTGCAACTCAGATTGAGAAAGACAAGGAACATTTTCTTGAGAAGGTCAAGGAGAACTTGGAGAATCTCTTGAAGAAGGCCAACAAAGATGCCAAGCTTCAGATAGACATGGCAAGACACTACTACACCAAGAATTGGATTTCCTAAATTAGGGTTAGAAGCATGAAAAGGAAACTTAAGAAAACCATAATCAAGCTAAAGAAGAAGGAAAACTTTGATTTTCTTGCTAAGGCTTTTCTAGTTGTCTAGGCCACCACTCAGAGATGTTAAAGATGAAGTTTTAGCCAATTTAGACAAATTTTGGTCATTTTTTTATTTTTTGGTGAATTATGGCAATTGAGTTGCACATAAGTGTAGCATGGCCACACTGTGCTTTTTCTCAGGGCATCCAAATCAGAAATGGCTTGCATGGATGGATAGCCCTTAACCCCTACAACACATTCATGTACTTTATTTGCAATGTAAGCTCATAATTTTGGAGAAAAAGTCAATAAATAGGTCAATTTTCATGTTTCTGCCTCCTTTTTGGACCCCTTTCTACCCTTCTACAGTATCCTTGGGAAAATTGGTTTTTAGGTTCCTTGGTGAAGGATTTTTGCAGGTTTAAGCCTTCATAGGGATAGTAGAAATCCTAATATATCTTCATCAGCCTTCAGGTCAGGAAAAATATTAAGGAAAACCCCTCAAAAATCCCCCACAAGCAGCACACTCTGCTATTGAGAAATTACGTTGCGCTTTTGCCGGGAGGTCAAATTTTCAAGTTTTATCAATCCAGGTCAACCTTTCATGATGTGTTTTGACTTCTTCAGTTTCACATGATATAAATAATTGTAATGGAACTGGTAAATGCCAAAATGATGTAAATTCATGCTCATTAATGAATGTAAAGTCAAAGTGAATCAGTTAGGGTTAAATTGGGAGTTAGTTTCTAACATCCCTAGTTTTAGGATTGGTTAGAGAGATTGATGTAAACAGTTCCTATGATGATGGATTCAACCCCTGAGAGGGGGAAAGTAGTTTTTAATCTATATCTAGCTAGTTTCAAGTCAAATCAAGGATTGGACATTTGAGAGTGAGAGGCTTGGATCTAGTGTACACTTTGCAGGAATAATACAAGCAATTGTAGCTATTATCTTGGGATTATTGTGGTATGCCTTTGTGACAACATTTTTCCTCTATTTTATCCTCAAATTGAATATATATTTCTCCTTATTACCATATGTATGCTTTCTTGTGATCATCTCATAGGTGTTTAACATAATTCATAAGTCTAATGCTTTATGCTAATGAAATTTTCATGTTTATGTTTAATTTCCTCTGACAAATGAATTCCTAGCTCATATGCTCATTTTGATCCTTCACTTTTTTCAAACCTAAACTACCATGACAACTCAAAAATGTCACTGAACATACCTACCTTGCCCCATTATATCTCTACAGCTGATATTTTGACACCCTAACCTAATTTCCTAGACTTATTGACCCTCCTCCAACAAACCCTAAATTCAGACCTACTGAGCTTTGAATATCTAGCCTAAGATGTATCTTTCTCTCCAGTCACTCATTGGCTGTGAGATCATAGATAGATCCCTCTCTGACTTGGTATGGCTAGCTACCAGATCCAAAGTTGGTTTGAGGTTACCTTCGCCGGTCTCCTTTCTCAGCGTTGGGACATTGTGGAGTGCTAACATGTTAGACTAAATAAATGGGAAAAAGTAATATAAAGTCTTGCCCTTGAACCCCAAGGCTATATTATTATAGTGGCATATCTATGTTTGAATTTCAATGCACTTGTATTGTTTCCCTTTATTTTATTTTATTTCCAATCTTATAGTAGTTATGTCCTATCTTCTTACTAGGGATAGAAAAAATTGGTGTTAAAAATATCAAGAAAAAAAATGCATTGATAGGATATTTAGTAAAATATCAATTAGGATTATCCTTGGTGATTAGGAGGAAGAAATGGATCCTCCCCAAAAAGATTAAATTCTCACAAGTGGCAGTATCGACAATATATGCGTACAATAATGTCCTTATGAAAAAAAAAGGAAAAACAAATATTCAATAAAAATAGGAAATTTTGAAATTGTAAAGACATTTAAAAGATGTTTTTCAATATATAATGAAACTAAGGTATTATTTGAATACCATGAATGATGTTCTATATCATAGGTTCACTAAGTGAAACATTTTGACCGTGTCATCATCACCACCAACTTAAAAGTAACAAATATCTTACATAAATAGAATAATCATTAAAACAATATCCAACCACTTAAATATTTTGCCAAAAAAATAGAATAAGGAAAATACTCTCATATTAAAAATGACTTTAAAAAATGTTTCTATATAAAAAAAATTATACAATACTTTGTTTTCCTACATAAAATGAGAATTAATACAAATTATTTTTTATAATTTAACAATGTCTTACTTGTTTTAATAATAGATTTTATTTTTTTATAATTAACACTAATTTGTTTTTCTAATTTAAATTATTTAAAAATAGTGTTTTTAAAGTTAATTTATTGAATTGAATTTTTTTTAATTAACTTAAAAAAAAATTATAAATTAGTTTCATAATCTAAATAACTTTAAAAAAATATAAATTAGTTTCATGATCTAAATTAGAAATGTTAATAAATAAAACTTAGGTTTTGGATAATTAATTTAAATAAAAGACATTAACCTTTTTAATGGCCTAAATAAAAACTATAAAATGAAATTGTGTTCCTATCCATACATGTGGAAACATGAAAAGTACCCTTAGTATGGAAATTTTAAAATGCATGAAAAGAAAATTTAAAATCCCCTTAACATGATCAACATAGATGTGTATATGAATCTTCTCTATAGGTTAAGTAGTTATTTATGTGACTATTCTCTATAATATGTGGGTTATTGAGATTTGTAATACATATCAATAAACTCTCTAAATAGAAATTCTTCAATCTTATAAAATCAAATAGCAAGAGATCCCCTACATCGAGATGAGGAGTTTCTCTTTCATATAAATTCTTTGATATTAATTGATGAGCTTGCTATAGATTCTCAAGAACCTCTATAACTCCTTTAATGTTTTGTTAACCACTTTTGTGATGATATTTTTGAGCTTTTTCAGTTCTATGTTTTCAAGATTTGGAAATGTATGAGTGTTTAAAATGTTTTGTAAAAGCCTAGTTAATACTTTTAAGTATAAGAAATATATCAACCCAATTTTATGTAGTTATGATAGTATTTATTAGCAAGGGATTTGCCTAGCTACATGGACAAGGCCCCTTTTGTACTTTGTAAAACACTTTACTTCAACATGATAGAAAATATCTTGAACTTATATTAAAGACTATTATGGAGTCTAATTAAAATTTTCTAAGAGAAAAACTTAAATATATGGAAAAATTGCATATTGGTTTATCCCTCTATACTAGAGGCCAAGAACATTTTCGATATACGAGATAAGAAATTGCTAAAGATCCTACCAAATTAATTTTTTTTTATTATCTTTTGAAGGGTTTGAAAATGAGGTTAGTTTCAACAGATAACTCCAAACAAAACAATCAGCGTATTAATGTTGCCATTAAGGCTATGCAAACTTAGATTTTAACCTACCTCTCTTTTTTGTTGTTAGTTTGAATCCGCTCAAATTTTTTGTATAAACTCCATCAAGTAACCAAGGCATTTGAATGGCACACATTGTGGAGCTTGGAGATTTTATTCGCATTCTTGGTCCCAACCCTTACAAATTTGGAAAATCTTCAACTCTGTAGTGAGATTTTTCGTTTGTGGGTTAAAGGAGGCAGCTCTCACACTTGCAAATCCATGGGTACTTTTTATCATGGCATCCATTATTAGAACACTAAGTTAGATAGGATTGAATTGGGGGCTCTCCATCATGTTTTTCTCCTTTTTTGTTTTGTTGCTTCGTTTCCTTCCTTTTTGGTTTGTTTCCTTGTTTTTTTGTTGCGAACAATTTATTTACATGGATAAAAGATTGCAAGAACTCCGTTGGAAGAAGGAAATTGATCATCTTCCCAACGAGTTCTTCAAAATTCTTTATATATGTGATTTCCTCCTCTTCTAAATCAAATCCAGATACCATCTTCTTGCAATTTTAATTCATTGCTTCCAATGGTTCAAATTCACATTGCTAGTACATGTTACCAACAACACATAAATGTCTCGTAACCAAACTAAAATAATGGACATGTCCATGATTGGTTCATGCATTAAAGTTTTCAAATATGGCGATGATGCTACAATTGTAGGGTATACACTCAATCCCATAAATAATGCTTATCTGCGATACATTATACTAATCGAAAAGAAATCAATAAGTTATTTGTTAGATGTTGAAATCCTATTTTTTGATAACCAACCCTATATATCTTATGTTGCTGGAACATACTTTCTAAAGAACATTTTTGGTGGGTTTCTACTAATTGGTATAATTTTTTACACATTTTTAAGGTGTGGCATCACTGGTATTTCATTAGAGTGACCATAAATACAAAGGGCTTCTTGGGTCGTTTTGGTTCTAGTCTATTTAGTGTTGTTTTAATCAGCCTTAACTGACTTTAGACTGCAACATTAATTGTCAACCCGGGGTAGGTCTTGCTGTTTCAATGGAATTCGCACTTTCTGTGCTGATACACTTTCTACCCTTTCCTGCAGTTAATCCCTACTGCATGTTTGCTTCATAGCTTCTTCGTGCGAGCCAACACCTAAAAAGATGAACTTCCCAAAATACTTCTGCAATGCTCTCCTAGTTAGCCACAAAAAGGAATAAAGCGTCGTATTATTCAGTAAAATACAACAAAGTAACTTGATAGTAAAATGGATTAAAATGATAAGAAAACAGAGAGTTTGGTCATATAAGGGCATAGACTTGGAGGATAGAAAAGTCAAAATAGGGGAAATAATGTGCAGAAAATAGGTAAAAAACCACACCCAACATCTCCCCCCAACTGAAGCAACTACATGTCCCCATGCAGAATCTCAATTCCTTCTACTATGCCCACGGTAGAAATCTATGAAAATGTGGACACCAACAATATCATTGCCCGAAGCTCTGAGTCCTTGATCGACCATTAACTCATGTGGCCAAGATTCCTCTTCATAATCACACAACCGATAATTGTGTTGATACTCCTCCAATGGCAACCAAATCAAAGCGAATTCGAACTTGAGGCCAATCCAGAACACCCCCAGTGTTAGCACAATCTGAGCATATTCTAGCATCCGTATAACAACAACCACAAAATTCTTGTACTGAAAGTGGTCTCCTTCCTGCAATTCTACACTATAGGCCTCAGGTCACATGAGACATCCGACTAGCGCTTGGCTCCTCATGTTTGCAAACAAGTTGAGGCAAATCCTGATGATTATCCTTATGTAAATGATTGAGTGATATCTAATTTCTGGATTGGTTAGGAACCATATGAACTCTCGCAGGAGTTCGTAAGCGATTCTTCGTTCAGTCCTAACCCACAATGTTGTCTTTTCCTCATTGGTCTCTATTGCTTTCTTGGCCAGTTGCCACTCAATCTAATTCCTCATAAATGAGAGGAACGCCCACAACTGCAAGTCTCCCATGAAAGAAATGACACTCACCACCATCGTCGTGCTCACATGTTTGCACATCGTATTGTGCAAGAATAGCTCATACAACAAATTCTAATCATCAAAATCACAGGAACGGAAAATTTCCATGAAAGTGCTAGTTAAAGAATCCATATAGGACCTGTTCTCACAAACTACCCTTAACTCGAATAGGTAATAATGTTCCCACAGAAACACAAGGTATGATGGGGATGGTCGCCTACATGCTAGCAGGTTTAGAGCAAGGTCATGGAGTTTGGTCTTATCAAACGTCAGGTCGAAGACCTCCAGATGGAATTGATGCACTTGTTCGTCCTTTTTCTTCATAATTTTGTTATGCCTCTATGCCTCCTCTTCTCTTTTGTGTCTTGAGTGGAATCACTCCCTCCTACAGAGAGAGTGATTTTTAAAAATATGGAGGGATGTTAGGAAGGAAGGGAAAATAAAATTTCAAATATTGAGTGAGGGGAAGGGGTCCAAAAGGGCAAAACACATGCCTAGCCTATAAAATTGTCAAATTGTAGCAAGAAGCTAGGGTTTGTGGGAAAATGATGAATTTGAAGGATATTAATGATGGGAAGTGCTTAAGAAGTTACATTGAGGATAGGTGAAGGTGTATGATCATTAGGATACAAGTTTTGTTGATAATTTGACCATCCAAGAGAAATTACCTTCAAAACCCTAGCAAAGGGAAATGAGCCTTACCCAAGTACAATTGAAGCACGAATAAGGTGTAAAATGACCCATTGGAACATGAACTAATGATGACAACTCTTTTAATGATGGTACACTCATTCGAATGGTGACATGGACCAATACTTTGAAGACTTTAGAAGGAGTGAAAAAAAATTCTAGACCTAATATCGAGTGACCAAATTTTACTTGAAGACTCATTGAAATGACAAAATTTGACCTTGACACCCTAAAATCACTTTGTAAGAGCATGTTTGATCATTGGAGGAAGGCTACAAATACTGAATCTAACATTGGCTCCAATGGGGATGGTAGCTCCTTGGAGGTGCCAAGAACATCGTAGACCTAGTAGCCTTATCCATTGGGCATGGAGTCAAAATCTCAAACTGAAATGCATGACTCAAAACTAACAACTTGATGACACAAACTAACTCTGAAACTATCTTGAAATTGACTAAAACAAAAAATGACTTAAGACTTACTTAACTGAAACAAGTACTTACAAAGATTTTTAATGGCAGCAGACCATCGAGATTTGAGGGTTTCAAATCATGATGACAACCACCTTCCTACTTATGAAATATGTACAATCATGTGAAGTGGGCCTTCCAATGTAACCAATCTAGCAGATGGCTACATACTAAAATTCTTCTCTCACTTTCCCCGAGCAGGTAGAACAATGTACATGTAGGCAACTCACAATAACAACTGAAACCAAGACTTATGCTAACGAACCAGGAAACATTCATCTTTTTTAATGCTTGCAAAAGAATGCCGAAGGGATCTTGAAAATCCTGAAGCACTAGCTTGTCTTGAAATCCAGTAGCAAAAATAAAAGTACTCCCTTCATTCAGATGTACAAGAATAGTTGGTTGCTAATTGATAGGAAGGCACAGAGCAGTATAAGCTTCTGCTATCTGAGTGTTGGCTATAAATTCCTCGACCATGAGAAATTCTGACTCGAATTCCAGCATAATGTCTATCTCAGGCTCAATTTCATAGTCTAAGCCTTTCTTAAATAGAAAACATTCTTCAATATTATTAAACATGACAGCCTTATCATTTTCATGAAGGAAAACAATATATGTTCGTTGATCTATAAATCTAATTTCAAGACTGTTATCATTTTCAAAAGTGGAAGAAGCTTCATTAACACCTTCTTAACTACATGAAAACTGCAAACTTGCATTAGCTTGGGCTGTAACATGACCTTTTAGGAGTTGATTTGTCTTCTCTTCAGATAGAGCAGAAGGTACTTTTTGTTTTCTACAAGAATTGTCTTCTTTTTCAAGCAAAGGAGTATATAATTTTTCCTCTCACTATTGATTCATTTCATATGGTTCCTTTTGTCTATCTAGATACAAAATTCCTTCATCTTCAAGCAAAGAAGAAGCTACAGTATCCTAACTATGATCATGTGTAGCGAAGCGACTAGCTCTTTGAGACTGTTTTTGAAGGGAAGAATCAAAGAAGGCCTCAATGATTTCTTCATCTTCACGATCTGAATCTTCTTCATCATCACGATTTGAATCTAGATCTAGAATAGCCAACTTGACTTTATCACAATCTCAAATTGGAACTTGATTTTCCTACATACTATCTTCTATTATGATCAGATCTCAAATAAGGCCTTGTCCTCCATCATTTTCAGTTGTACTAAATTCTTGAACTTGCTGCAAATTTTCGTGGGCATCTTGACAAGTGTCCTCTAAGCTCTATTTATGCTACTGAAATGGATTTTCATACAAGGCTTCCATGATCTCATCGTCCATGAAGTCATCATATTCATAAATTCTCTCAATATTTTCAATAAAACTATAAACATGTTTGTAACAGTTCTGAACTAATATTAAGGATGGATAAGATTTTTTATACCTTTCAAAGAACATGGTGTGAAAATATTTTAAACAGTAAATACAAGCACGCAACAAACATTCATACCAAGATCAGGCTTCACCTTCCAGAGTGGCCATGAATATATTCATCAAGCAGTATTTAGGAAAATCAACCTTCAACTTGTGAACATGCATGTGAAATCTAACGAGATGTAAAGCAACATTATTCCTATCATCATCTTTAAACATAGGCAAATTCCTTTGCCAATATACCTTAGGAATTTTATTTGGGAAACTTGGAATGTGATCTCGGCTCATGAGAGCATACCTTCGAGCAAACAAATCCATTCTGATAACAAGAAATTCTTCGGGCTACTCCTTCTTGAAGAGTAGAGTTCCCATAAAAGTTCTGAACCTTGGGATTCTTCGACATTGGAGTCGCTAGGTGAATGATTTCAGCCTTCTAGTGTCTACTCGTTGTCCACCATAAAAAATCAGATATAAAATTGATACATCTTGTTGAGGAAAATAAAACTGCGTTCCCCAGTATGGTCGCCACTATGTAGAGCCTAGATTGACCTCAGGCAGAAGGGAGACAATCCTAGGATAACCACAAACCAAGCTTAACCTGGTAGCTAGCCCCACGTGGTCGGGAGAGGG
This sequence comes from Pinus taeda, assembly GCA_000404065.3. NCBI lineage: Eukaryota > Viridiplantae > Streptophyta > Pinopsida > Pinales > Pinaceae > Pinus > Pinus taeda. Next base: position 9,657 of record APFE031452975.1, read on the forward strand.
CTCTCTCCTTATCAATCTTAGTTGATATGACTGAAATGAATATGGATTTTAGGCTAGGTATAGTAGCTCTAGGGTTTTTGGTTGATTTTGATGAGTTGGTTGCTAGATCAAATGGAGCAGGCAGCTTTGGGTCCGAGAAATCAAGTCAGAATTGCAAGGTGTTCTGTGGGGTGAGGTAGGTAGGTGTTTCAGTGCTTAGAATTGAGTGAGATGGTAGGTCTAAGACTGGTTAGGGGATGAGGAGGGCATGCACAGGTCATGAATCCTCTTCAAACAGCTGAAAACATAAAAAACTAAATGTATTCCAAAGGCAGAGCACTGTTATCAATGTATTCTACCTATCTATCTTGATTCATTTAGTTAAGAAGAATGAAATAGATTTCGGCACATATGACACGAGAAAAACTAATGAAAAAAGGAGAAACAATGCTAAGACAAATTACCACAAGAATCCCACAAAAATAGTTGAAAACCCTGGTTTATTTCCTTGCCATGCTACTGTAGTGATGTATAATGAAGCTCAAAGCATCCACAAGAGTCCAACCCTTGCTAATGACTGAAAAAATACATAATATAGACATTAAAACACCTATGCTAGTCATTAGGGGCCGAAACCATGAGAAGAGGGGTGGTTTCAACCATTTCTAAACTAAGAACATAAATATGGGAAGTGGAACAGTGTGCCTCTAAAACCAAGGAAACTGATTCATTCACCCCCAAACCACCTCAAAATGATGAATCTACCCTCTAGAGTCATTTTACAATTAAATTTACATAGCATAGCATCATTTACATTCATAAATTCATCCAAAATGAGAGTAAAGGTCAACTTGTAGAAAAACTAGGAAAAATTTGATTTTTGAGGAAAACTAGCAAAATTCATCCTATGCGCAATGTCACTGATCCTATCCGCAGTGCCTTTTCAAACCTAGTTTTAGAGGCCTTCCCCCTTGACCAGATTGAGCCCACGATAATGTGTTGGAAAGGTCTTCCTGTCTAGTTTCTGGAACATATTGAATGCTTTCATTTGGAGGTCATTTCCCCCCTCAAAAGTGGAATCTACCAAGGCTTCTTCCTGTGTGTCCAAAAAGTGGCAGAGAGGGCATCTTTTGATGGTTTTTTGACCTTTAGGTGAGCATGATTTGCTCCAAATTTGATGACACTTTCATTGTTTTCTTATTTTTTCATGCTGAATCCAATCATGCAAGCCATTCTTCCAACAAGTACCCCAATCAAAAGCACAGCGCTACCTATTGCAATTTCCTGTGTTGAAAATTTCTATGTGCAGCACCACTGATTCTATTCATAGCACCGCTTTCAGACCAAGTTTTGGAGGCCTTCTTGGTGTCAAAATTGGGTTCAGGATACCTCATTGGAAATACTCCATAACATATTGAATTTTTCAATTCGGAGTTCATTTTCCCTATCAAACGTCAAATCTCCTAAGACTCGTCAAAATGTGCAAAATGAGGCTGCCTAAATTCATAGTGTTGTTACAGTAAATTTTGGAAGGTCTTCTTCAACTCCAAATTGAGCTCATGATAGCTCATTTGAAATATATTTGTGTCTATCTATGATTTAAATCTTCACACAAGTCATTTGCCCAACTCGACTAGGAGAAATCTTGATTTTGCTAAGGTCACTCCAGAGGTGCAACAACCCTCCTGAGGCAAATGTATTTTTGACATTTCTCTAAAACCATGACACCTGTGTAAAAAGGGAAGGATGTATTTTTTCCTTACACTACTATATACAAAAACCTCTCCCACTTTTGTCTAATTCATCTTCTATTTCTCAGAAAAATCATTTGAGCATAACCTATCCCGATGTGTGGAACAACGAATTTGTAGAAATGAAGGGAAATGAAGGGGATAAGGGTATGCTAAATTCTTGAGAACATTTTGGAAAATAGAGAGGGATGTTAGTAAGGAAGGGGAAGTGGAATTTCAAATATTTAGTGAGGGGAAGGGGTCCAAAAGGGCAAAACATAGGCCTAGCCTAAAAAAATGTCAAATTGTAGCAAGAAGCTAGGGTTTGTGGGAAAATGATGAATTTGAAGGATATCAGTGATGGGAAGTTATTAGGAAGGTAAATTAAGGATAGGGGAAGGAATATGAGCACCAGGATACAAGTTTTGTTGATGATTTGACCATCCAAGAGAAATTACGTTCAAAACCCTAGGAGAGGGAAATGAGCCTTACCCAAGTACAACTGAAGCACGAACAAGGTGTAAAATGACCCATTGGAACATGAATTATTGATGAAAATTATTTTAATGATGGTACAATCATTCGAATGGTGACATGGATCAGTACTTGGAAGAATTTGGAAGGAGTGAAAACAAATCCTAGACCTAATACCCACTGACCAAATTTTACTTGAAGACTCACTCAAATGACAAAATTTGACCTTGACACCCTAAAATCACTTTGTAAGAGCATGTTTGATCATTGGAGGAAGGCAACAAAGACTGAATTTAGCACATCACAATGAGTTTAATGAGGCCATGGTTTGTAACACACATTTCTAGATGTGCAGTCGTTTTCACAGCCACAACCATGTGCCTAATATTGCCTAGCAAGAAGTAATGAAGGTTGATCAGTTGCTAATGGTGGAGAGGGTTCAACAATGGGAAATGATAATTAAACACAATTTTTTCCCTTCCCTCACAAGTAATGTACTTCATAAGGAAGAGAGCAACATCTACCCATGGCTGGGGGAGTGATAGCCTATCAATTCCCTTGCCTTTCTTAACCAATGACTCGCTTTCCTAAAGAAAATCCCCTTTCAGTGAGGGGTTATTAACCTTCCTAGTAAACCATCTCTTCCCTTCTACTGATAATCCTATTACTCTGGCGATAAATTCTTCTGTGTCCTCCAATTTCAATCCTTTGACTTATGTCTGGTTTCTTTCCAAGTTCTTTGCAAATTCCATGGCCACACCATCGTCTGATCCTTCCAATCTCTGGAAGAATTTGAACCATCCCCCATCTTTGAAAACCTCGCATGCTTCAAGGAAACCTTCCAGGGCTTCTATGGACCCTGGGGGCTTCTATGGACCCTGGCCATGGAAAATTTTAGGGATGAATGTTCGCCCTTTGGCGAAATTAAGGGGTTTTAAATTTTTAGTGGCCGAATATTTTGTATCATAGTACATTTTTACAAATCGCCTCAAATAACCCACCTTATTTTAAGGGAGAGGGTAAAAAAGGTAAATTTAGTCCTTGAAATTACGAGTTACAACCTTCCATTCGCTCTAGTTTTCAAGAGTAGGTTTTATTTAAGTGAATCCTATGGGCCAAATACCATATTTATAAAAGAGGTATGGTAAATTAATAAAAGTATAAATAAATGAGAGGTATGGTAAATAAATAAAACATTTTTTGTATTTACTCCATAAGTCACCTTATATACATGCAAGGGTTGGTAAATAAATAAAACCTCTTTTTATATTTAGTCCATAACCCTCTTTCTATTTACGAAGGCTCAAAAAAGAGGTTTTATTTAAGTGAATCCTATGGGCCAAATACCATATTTTTAAAAGAGATATGGTAAATTAATAAAAATATAAATAAATGAGAGGCATGGTAAACAAATAAAACATTTTTTTATATTTACTCCATAAGTCACCTTATATTTAGAACACTCAAAAAATGCATTATATTTAGGTGAAACCTTTGGGCAAAATACTATGGGCCAAATACCATGGGCTAGATTATTATTTATACCATGCAAAGAAAAAATTATTAACCCTAATATTAGTATTAATAAAAATAAAAATGGCACACGGTATTGACCCATGGTATTCACGTGGAATGTAGCCTATTTAAATGGGGGAATTAAACCAGCATAGATCCATCTTTACTCTAGATCTACTAAGCCTTGAGAGGTATCAAATATCGTGATATGCAAACTAGCATAAAGTGAAAAAATATTTGATCCCTCTCGAGGCTTGGTGGATCAACAGTGAAAATGGATGTTGTAATTTAAAGTATGTTTAACATTTTAACTTAGTTAAAATAAAAAATAAAATAAAAATCAATTATTAATTTTATTAATTTTATAAACTACTAATAGTAATTTTTAGGCTCAATGTGTATGATAACCCATGGTATTGACCCATGGTAATACCATGGTATTCATGTGAGTATATACTATTTAAAGGGGAAATTCTATCATCTTAGATCCATCTTAATTCTGGGTCTACCAAGTGCTCAGAGGGATAAATAGATTTCATCAAAGGGATAAATAGATTTCATCCACCTAAGACTGGTAGATGTGGAGTTAAGATGGATATAGGTTGGTTTTTATGATAATGAATATATTAAATAGACTTAGGAAATTATATTGTAAAAACATATTAAGGTGAATGGTTAAAGCTACATTTAGTCACTTCGCAAAATTTAGTAAAAAATACCAATATCTCCATTAATATTGGTTTTTTAACTTTTTCTGATTTAACAAAAAAATAATTCAAACAATGAAACCTTATCACTCTTTCTGCATCACCCTCGCGGAATATTTCTCAGCAGTTTTCAAACGTTCTCAATATGATATCTTCATGAAAAGGTTTAGGTACTGATGTTGGATTAGTTGTTTGAAAAATAAGTTGGTTTGTACAACCTTTCATCTTCTATGCTATTCTTAGTTTGTCCTAATGATCGGCAGGGATTGGAGCCACTACACCATGTTTTCCTAAAAGGTGGAGATTGTTCACCAAAAAGGAAATTAATCTACATGTTACAATGTTGTTAAAAAATGTGAGACCTATGGGGTAGTGAATTATGCTAATAAGATTAGATGGGAGAGACGTAATTAAATTTTATTATTTAATTGAAGATTTCCAATTAAAATAATAAGAAATCTACATTTATATATTCATATATTGATTGGAAGGATTCTCACAATGGTCACTTCTTTCAATTAGATCCACTTCAAGCCCATGGGATACCTAATAATTTCTTATATAATATAGTTGGGGATTTCTACTTGTTGGTGTGTTGGGGTAAACAAACTTGATGTGTTTTTTTGTTATCTCATAGTTGGAGTCTATGGAATAAGAAAGAAATTTGATAACTTTAAAAAAGTGGTAGCTTGACAAAAGTTGTAGAGAAAAGATTAATCTCTCCTACCTTGATAGAACTCATTGTCAATATCAACACCTACAACAAATTTATTGTGAAATATTATAAAAACTAATAGAAGGATATGAAAGAGTGTATTGTAATAACCTTGACAAACAGGGCCACTGAAACTTGGAACATTGTTTGTAGGAAGAGAAAATTATGTTTCTTTTTCCAAACATGTATGTTAGTATATTACAGTTTAATGAATATGTTTTCTTATTATCATATATGGTTTCATACTTTAACAAAACATTCACCAAGGCTTCACAATGTTTTATTATTTAGTAAAATATTTGCCAAGATCTTACAAGATTTTATAATTCAGTGAAGGATTCTCCATCACTATACAAGATAATATAATCTGGTGTGATATTCGCCAACAAAATTATATATACATATTATATTATTGATAAAATCGCCTCCCATTTTTCCTATGTATCATGGGGATTAGCCCATTTATTATACATATAAATTTAGGGTGGTCCTTAAAATTTTCCCTGACCCTGGCTCATGCCTTATTGTTGCTCCTCCCATTGCCTATGTAATTCAGTGTTGTTTTACCTGCTTATCCTTCCCTCGAGCACACACTTTAGCTATTTTAGCCTGTATTGCCATATTCCTCCTCTCCGAACACCTTGAATGGGGATTCAACACTTCCAACAAGGGTAAATGGTATGGTGGTGAGGTGGCGTAGGTGAAGGATTAAGATTTGGCACGCATGGTTCGTACCGCTTAATGATTTTTTCTTTAATGGTGAGTCATGGGGAGGTCTCGTCAATGGTGCCCTTACCCTTTTTGGTGTGATTTGTCATTAAATAACAATAACTATCGAGTCACATGCCTTAATTGCTAGATTTTTCAAATAATTACAAATCATGCAACAGTCATGTCACGATGTGATTCATCCCTCCCCCCCCAGCTTAATTATGACAGCCGTCCTCGGCCGTCAATAGTCATATTAAGTTACCATAATTACAAAATAAAATGAATTCATTATTACCTTTTTGATGACATACCTGTGTGATGTGGAATGAGGTAATGGGCAGCGTGACATCGAATCATCCTTGGGCAGCGAGACGTGCGAACTTAAATTTGATGGCGAGGTTCACAGTGATGTTTTTGCTGTTTATTAGAATAAAAGATCTCGTTTTATTCCTAAAAATTCATCAGCTGTTACATGTGTAAGAGGCAAGATTACTGATGTATATTAATTTAATATCTTCAAACAAAATGTCGTGTAACAACCCCTATCACATGATATACTTTGGAATAACAAATGTTGTTACAGAGGGTGTAACAGCCGCCACTAGGTGGTTTTCAACTGCTACAAAAGTGTTTTTCTGTGCCCTGAGAAAGGTTTTCATAGCCATATCCATATATATATATATATAATATATATATATATTATATATATATATAATATATAGTACAATATATATATATATTTCTTTTTTCTTTTTTCTTTTTTCTTGTTTCTTTTTTTTTGAAGTGGTTTTTAGCTGCCATGAAGTGGTTTTTAGCATAGGGGCTTTCCCTTGTTCCTGTAATCTACAGATCCGAATTTGTGACAATGTTGACAAATGAATCCTTTGAGGTAGGTTTGTGATACAATCAAAGACGGTACCCATTTTCAAGTAATGATGTCCTTACAATGTCAATGCTTACCAAATTTATAGTCCCATTGTCAAAGACCGTATCTACCTCATAAGGACCTAGCCATCTGGTGCAGAGCTTACCCTTGAAGTGTTTAAACCTTGAGTCGTATAAGAGAGCCCAATCTCCCTTCTAGAATTGCTTCTTCTTTATAAATATATCGTGCCACTTAGCTCTCTGCTGCTTGATAATCTCTGTTTGCTGGATAGCAGTCAACCATTTCTCCTCAGATTCATTGAGCTGGTTCAGTCTCTACCTTTGTGCTAAGCCAAATCCAAATTGACCTGCAATGTTGTCCTTAGTGTTTTGATTTCAAATTAAATGGGGAATAAAGGGTTCTTGTCATACACAAGTTCATATGGTGAGAATCCAATGGTGTTTCTCCATGTAGTCCTGTATGCCCATAACACTTCTGGAAGTTTTTCAGTCCAATTTGTTCGATGATTGGACGCAATCTTAGTAAGGATTCCCTCAATGACTTTATTAGCGCTTTCTACCTGGTCATTCGCCTGTGGATAGTAAGGTGTTGTGATTCTGTGATGGATTTTATATTTTTCAACCAATTCCCGTATCTTATGAGATGTGAATTGTGGTCCTCCATCTGTGACTATCTCTCTAGGTATGACAAACTAGACGAAGATGTCTTCAAATAGGAAGTCTGAGACAACTTGCTCTGTGACTCTAGTTAGTGCCTTTGCCTCAACCCATTTCGTGACATAGTCAGTACAGACCAAGATGTATGATATCTGTTTAGTTGAAGGATTGATTGGTCCTACAAAATCTAGAGCCCACTTCTCGAAAGGTTCTATGATGATATGGGGCTATAACGACAACTTATCTTATTGTAGTGGTTGGCCCTTCCTTTAACAACTATCACAACCCTTAACAAACTTGTTAGCATCCAGAAATATTGTCGGCCAATAGTATCTTGTTTGAAGGACTTTGTATCCTGTCCATTTGTCTATGAAGTGTCCTCCTCAAGGTTCTTCATGGCAGGCTTTGAGGATATCAAAGACCTCACCCTCTCTAACACAACGTTTGATCTAGAAATCATGTCCAATGTGATATAGGTTCCCATCTATACCGGTATATGTAGCACTTTGTTGTATGATTTTCTTTTTCTCCTTAGAGGATAAATACTATGGAAACTTCCCTGCAACAAGATAATTCGCTATATTTGCATACCAAGGTGAGTAAGTAGAAATAGCAAAAAGATATTCATCAGGGAAAGAATCTTCAATAGGAGTACAACTGTCATTAATAGTTAGCCTAGAAAGAAAGTCAGCTACTACATTGTCTTTTCCAGGCTTATCTACAATAGTGATATCAAATTATTATAACAACAATAACCAGCATGTAATCCTACCATTTGTAATTGGCTTATTTGTTAAAAAACAAATGGAAGAGTGGTTAGTGTGTACAAATACTTGATATTCGGTGATGTAATGCTAGAATGTATTGATGGCATGCATTACTGCTAAGAACTCCTTTTCAGTCACTGTGTAGTTGAGCTCAGCTGGAGTTAGATTTTTACTTATGTAGTAAATAGCGTAAGGTTCCTTATCCTCCAATTGGCCCAAAACAACACCTACAACAATATCTGATGCATCCGTAGCAGGGAAAATTTTAAGAACCCCCTCTAAATTTACATGTATAATAAATGGGCGAATCTCCATAGTATATAGGAAAAATGGAAGGCGATTTTATCAATAATATGATATGTATATATAATTTTTTGGCGAATCTCTCACCAGGCATGGCGAATAATTTACTCAATTATAAAATCTTGTGTTTATTGAATACACAAATGAAATCATTGCATTTCTTTAAAATATCTTTTGAAATCAAAATTACCGAAATTACATATCGATAATCTAGTGGGTGTAAGATAAAATTCACCCGTGCCATTCAGAGAAAGCATGAGAAAAAACCTAATACTATATATAAAACCAAGAAAAATTCAAATTGATCACTTCTATGTTCCTGTTTGCAATTAGAAAAATTACCCAAATTACAATCTGTTTACTCCACTTCTAGGACGTCGTAACCACCCTGCCAATACACAAGTATGTTCCCGTTTGCAATTAGAAAAATTACCGAAAATTACAATCTGTTTACTCCAGCATATGTTGGAAAGTTATAGAAGGATGACTAGTGCAATCAATCCATTCCTTTTAGCCCTGGATTTGTTTCAGTTTAAAACAGAAGTATACAAATATACTTGTCCAATGTCTATGCTTTAACCATTCACCTTAAGATGATTTTACAATATAATTTCCTAAGTCTATTTAATATCTTCATTATCATAAAAACCAACCTATATCCATCTTAACTCCACATCTACCACTCTTAGGGGGATGAAATCTATTTATCCCTCTGAGCACTTGGTAGAACCAGAATTAAGATGGATCTAAGATAGAATTTCCCCTTTAAATAGTGTATGCTCACATGAATACCATGGGTTATCATAAACCTGGAGCTTAAAAATTACTATTGGTAATTTATAAAAATTAATA
>APFE031452978.1:0-13043 GCA_000404065.3 Pinus taeda
CAAACACACCACGTCATAAAGCCCAAAATAGGTGTAAAGTTGAGGCTACGTGGAAAGCGTGGGTTGGGTCACATCAGAGTGGTATTAGAGAAGTTGTTTATGTTATTTGGAGAAATGGACAAAGGAAGGCGGGGTCGTGGCAGAGGTGCTCGAAGATTGGCAGACGAAGGATTGAGAGAGGAAATCAGACTTCTTGTTGCCCATTTGGAGGCAGTAGAGGCAGGGAGACGAAAAGATCCAGAAATAGGCGATGACAGCGAAGAGGAAACTGAAACAACAACAGATGGACCAAAAGGTGAGACCCTAGAGGTGAGATTGTTGAGATCTGTTTTAGTGGCAAGCAATAAACCCAACCCAAAACTCCCAACCTATGACCGCAGTTTGTCTATCCAGGTTTTATTGGATTGGATCAGCAAGATGGATAAGTACTTCGAGTGCGAGGAAGTTAGCGAAGACCGCAAATTTAGGTTTGTTACGACGAAATTGAAGGGACACGTAGCCCTGTGGTGGGATAGTGTCCAAAACAAGAGGAAAATATTGAACAAGTTGCCGATTAAAACCTGGTCAAGGATGGTGGCCAAGTTAAAGGGCATATTTATGCCAAAGGACTATTAGATTGCACTGCACAGGCAGGTGTAGAATCTGAAACAAAAAGGATTGACGGTAAGGGAGTATATGGAGGAGTTCTATCGAGTGAATTTGCGAGCTGGATATACAGAGGATATCGCAGAAAGAATAGGCAGGTATGTTAATGGGTTAAGGTTAGATATTTTAGATGAAATTGGTATTTTGTCTCCAAAGAACACTGAGGAATCATATCAAAGTGCGATGAAAGCTGAAGAGAAAATTACCAGAAGGCAAAATGCCCGGAGAGGATGAGGAGCCAGCAGGGGAAAAGGCCAGTCATATGGCAGAGGCCAGACTACTAGTAGTATTGAGGAAGGCAGTAGTTCCAAAGCTTCTGGATCAGCAGACAGAGGTGATAGCATGAGAGGCTGTAGTTCATCCCAGCGAGGCAGAGGAAATGGCCAAGGTAGAGGGGTTGGTTATCATTGTTATAGGTGTCATAAATGGGGACACCGATCATTTAAATGTCCAGAAGAAGATCAAGTTGGACAGCAGGGTGCATATGTGGCACAACCAAAGGAAGCAGTGACACCTCCCCAAGAAGAAGAAAATGCTCTAGAGACAGGGCAAGCCCTGGTGCTGCACAAGGTGTTATTAAAACCAGTGAAGGAGGTCATCGAATAGACGCAATGGAAGGCTTTGTTTAGAACAATTTGTAAGTCATGAGGTACGTGTTGTAAGTTAATTATTGGCAGCGGTAGTACTGATAACTTAGTGTCCACAGAGATGGTAGAAAAATTGGAGTTGAAGCGCTTGAAACATCCCAACTCTTGCAGAGTGTCATGGCTGCAAAAAGGCCATTAGTTGCTCGTGGATGAACAGTGTGAGGTGAAGTTTCAAATAGGAAGATATAAGGATAAAGTCGTTTGTGACATCATGCTGATGGATGTATCTCACATACTGCTAGGCAGGCCTTGGCAGTATGATAGGAAAGTGGTACATGATGGATTGACGAACTGTTATAAATTTGTTAAGGATGGAATCAAGCATACGCTTGTGCCGATCAAGGAAGAAGGGACAGCAGAGGCAAGTGAACCAAGAACATTGTTGGTTAGTGGAAAATAGTTTCTGAAATAGGTTGAGGACAGTGAGATAGGTTACGCAGTTGTAAAGAAAGCAAGGACAGTGTTGTTGCATATAGAGGTATCACATTTACCTATAGAAATCCAACAAATGTTGCAGGAATTTACGGACATAGTTTTAGATGACTTGCTAGACAAATTACCCCCCAAAAGGAGTATAAGTCATCATATTGACTTCATACCCAGAGCCAGTTTGCCGAACAAAGCGGCATACTGAATGAGCCCCAAAGATAATGAAGAGATTAGGAAGCAAGTGCAAGAACTGTTGGATAAGGGATTGATAAGGGAAAGCTTAAGCCCTTGTGCAGTTCCAATGGTTCTCGCTCCCAAGAAGGGAGGAGAGTGGCGGATGTGCACCGACTCAAGCGCCATCAACAAAATCACCATCTGGTACAGGTTTCCACTACCACAGATGGATGATATGATGGATTGTTTAAGCGGGGAAGCATATTTCTCTAAGATATACTTGAAAAGCGGGTACCATCAGATTCAGATATGGGAGGGGGACGAATGGAAGACAACCTTTAAGACGAATGAGGCGTTGTACGAATGGTTGGTCATGCCATTTGGGCTGAGCAATGCGCCCAGTACATTCATGAGGTTAATGAATGAGATGCTGAAGGAGTACATCGGGAAATTTGTGATAGTATACTTGGATGCCATACTTATTTTAATCAGGACAAGGGAATAATACCTTCAACACATACGGAAAGTGCTGGAAAAGTTACAACAGAAAAAATTGCTAATAAATTTGAAGAAATCTACCTTTCTACAGAAGGAATTGATTTATTTGGGTTTTGTAATAGCAGACAACGAACTAAAGATGGATCTAGAGAAGGTGGCAACGATAGTGAATTGGCCATCTCCGAAAAATTTATTTGAGGTACATAGTTTTCAAGGATTAGCGAGTTTTACAGGAAATTCATAAAGAATTTTAGCGAAATTTGTGCACCTATGTTGGACATCATTAAAAAGGCTAGCCAGCCTTTTCGATGGACAAAGGCAGTGGAGAGAAGTTTCTAGTTGTTAAAGAGGAAGATCACTGAGAGACCAATCCTGATATTTCCAGATTTCAAGAAGTTATTTCAGGTTCGCTGTGATGCTAGCGAGACAAAAATTGGAGCTATACTCAGCTAGGAGGATAAGCCTATAGTGTTTTTTAGTGAGAAGCTGAATGAAAGTCAACAAAAATATTCATCGTATGATAAGGAGTTCTATGCTGTTATACAAACATTAAAACACTGGAGGCATTATCTATTAGGAAATGAATTTGTGTTGTTTTTAGATAATTTTTCCCTACAATATGTAATGTAACAACACAAGCTGAACGGCAAACATGCCAAATGGGTGGAGTATTTGGAGTATTTGCAGAGTTTCAACTTTGTATTGAAGCATATTAGTGGGTAGGGCAATAAGGTGGCAGACGCGCTAAGTAGGAAAGCTCTACTTCTGCAGGAAAGCACTGTGCAGGTGCTGGGTTTTGAGCACTTACACGACTTATACCAGACTGATAAAGCTTTTAAGGATGCCTATGAGGCATGTCAGAATCCCTTAGTGAGAGATAGCGGTCCTTGGTTGGAATACAATCTACAGGAGAAGTTGTTGTTTAAGGGAGGACAACTGTGCATACTTGACTGCTCGATGAGGGAGAATATTATTTGAGAGAAGCATAGTGGAGGTCTGGCTGGACATTTCGACATGGACAAGACACTCAAGCAGCTCAGTCATTTCTAATTTTGGTCAAAGATGCAGAGAGATGTACAGTGATTTGTGGCCAGATGCAAAGTGTGCCAGTTAGCAAAAGGACACAGTCAAAACACGGGACTATATACACCGTTACCTATTCTAGGTAGACCGTGGGACTCAGTCAGCTTGGAATTTGTCTTAGGTCTACCTAAGACATAGCGAGGTTACGACTCGGTAATGGTAGTAGTGGACAGATTCTCAAAAATGGCTCATTTTATTCCTTGCAGAAAAACCAATGATGCCACTTACGTGGCCCACTTATTTTTCAATGAGATTGTCAAGTTACATGGATTGCATAAATCTATCCTTTCGGACAGGGATGTGAAGTTCATGGGACACTTTTGGCATACTTTGTGGAAGAAAATGGACACACAACTAAGTTAGAGTTCTGCTTATCACCCGCAAACCGACAGGCAAACATATGTTGTAAACAGGAGCCTGGGAAACTTGCTATGAAGCCTGGTTGGAGAGAATTCGCGGATGTGGGATCGAGCGCTTGCACAAGTAGAGTTCGCTTATAATAACTCACCTAACCGCAGAACAGGTTTCATCCCATTTCAAATCCTGTACGGAATGCATCCTCGTGGAGTGCATGAACTGTAGGATCTTGGACTACAGGAAAGGCGAACCACATATGGAGAAGATTTCGCCAACGCGATGAGAGATTTGCATGAACAGGTAAAAATTAAATTGCAGGACAACAACCTAAAGTATAAACAGCAAGCATATTTAAAGAGAAGGGAAGTACAGTTCAACATGGGGGATGAAGTCCTCGCGCATTTGCACAAAGAAAGCTTCCCTAAGGGTAGGTAAAATAAATTGAAGTATAAGAAGATAGGAGCCTGCAAAGTCCTTCGGAAATTTTCGGCGAAGGACTACGAGATATAGTTGCCACCCGGAATAGGCATTTCACCTATCTTTAATGTAGCAGACCTGTTCCCCTACACGACTGACCCAGAAGAGAAGGAAGCAGATGGAACCACGCGACCTACACGGAATACCTAGGATGGAGGAGAAGCTTGGAAGAGATAGATGCCTTATGTTCAACCTCCCGAGATCAAGAGCATCCTCGACACTCAGGTGGCTAAACGAACTTGGCGGAAGGAGTCTCTGTAATACCAGGTCAAGTGGAAGAATTGTCCTATTGAGGACTGTTCGTGGCTTGATGCCAGGCAGATTGAACAGACATGTTCTTCAGTCGAGAATCTCATGGACTGGAGCCATGATTTCTTTTTGCCCTGGGAGCCTAATGCAGGAGCATCCAGCTCACGATGACCGGGTGAAGTCTCTACCAGGTTGGAAAGTTAATTTAGCATTTGGATTGTCTTTTATGTTTAAGTTATCAGGACATGATTTAGGATTTTGTTTTGTTTTTCTTTTAATTACTATGTTAGTCAAAAGTTATGGATCGGTTAGGATTGTTAATTGTCTGACCTTAATAAACAACAATTTAGTGATTGTTCTATCAAATTAAAGAGGAAAAGACAAAATTGTCTAAATGAAGATCTTGTCATAAAAACCGAACTCAGAGCTAGAAGTTACACAACTATAATATTTCTATTTAACTGAAAGCAATTACAGTTTCCATTAACTGTAAACAAAAGATGTATAAATGTAGCAATATAAAATAGAGAAAAGGTTCAACATTTTTAGAATCAAGAAATAGATAGAGACAGAACGTTTCTCTAACCTGTCCATCTAGGTCATTGCTTACATACTGTACTATTTTATTTTCATTCATTGAACTGATAATAATAATGCTAGCAGACAGAGAATGACCACTGTAGGTCATGTTTCCTTGTGTTCTCATCGAACAACAAACAATATCGAATTCACACATACGGTCATAACTAGAGCGAAGAACAAACGAATTGAATCCATAGCCAGAACAGTAAAGCACAGCGAGACCACCGCGGAGATAATACTGAAATAGAGTGCCAGAGAAAACAAAACATAACAAAGGTAATTTCAGACAAACTTTATATTTTCATAAGCAAACAGAGATAAAAAAATTGTGTTCATATTACTATTGTTCCAAGCAATATAGAAGTTATAGTCGTTCATAAAAAAAAACAAGTGCCAGAGTCCATAGAATGGACAAATCCTAGCCTAGGGTTTGATAACAGGGAATACCCTTAACCCAAACGGACAACCAATCAGAACAGAAGTTGATGCCAGACTTAAGCTTCATTTTTTAAAGTGATTCAGACTAAACATGACTACAAAACGGCGAGTGACAAACCCTACAGAGACTCAAAGTCCCTAACTGCAAATTAACGAACTTTAAGAGCAAGAGCCTACCGACATAGGGTGGCCACATTTGGAGACCGAACCCATAAGAAATCTGCGTATCTAGGTCGAATCGCTGACCTGCACAAACCAAACGGATTCCAGTTAACATACCTGTACGTTGTGACCTAAATCGAAGTCAAATAGAAGCTGAAGGAAGATATAACGTACGTAGGTGCAACCGAACCAAGGAGCTTGCGGAACAGAACCACCAATAAACCGAATAAGCCTAAGACAGAAGGAACAGGCTTGGTTAGTGACTGTACCAAAAGAAGGTCAAACCAAATCAAGGAGGGAACTATTTACCTGGTTTGTAGCCGCGAAAGACCATCATACTGTTACCTGAGATCATGGGCACCAGAAGTTAACCGATTTACACATCGTAGCAGAGACAAAGGACAATATCAACAACAACAAGCGACAACCATTGACCGAGAAACCAGATTCCGAAACCAAATAGCAGAAGGACAACAAAACGAGATAAAGAACTCACTGTGTGAAAGAAATTCAAGCGAGCATACCTCCAGAGCAAGACAGGCTAGTTCCAGAGGAAAAAAATCACTGACAATTGCGCAAACAAGATTTGAAGGCCAGCATTCACTTATAACCATACCCTGAAGAAAAACCAGAGATTGCTATATGTGTCGGAACGAAAACCATATGTTGTGACAAACAAACCCTTGCAAAGCCACACAACATAACATAGACATTGTGAATGACCAGGAAGCGAAAGCATTTTGGGCAAAGACCAAACGGAGGGAAGCAGGCTCGAGGACTATAGTTGGGCATTTATTAATGCATTAAATCATTCCAAGCTTCCAAACAAAATATCTATTATCCATATTACATACAACTGCTGAAACAACAAACCAAACGCACCACGTCATAATGCCCAAAACAGGTGTAAAGCCGAGGCTACGTGAAAAGCGTGGGCTGGGTCACATCAAGCTGCCATCGAACATTCTTCTCATCATTTCTTTCGTAACAAAGCCTTCCTTGTTCTTGTCGATAAGGTACAGAAACATCCATTCGAGTTCAGCTGCGCCCCTGGGCGGTCCAGAAATGTTCCATACCATAATAAAATTAGTTCATCTATTGATTGTAGATTTAGAAAATATTTCAGAATTTGATAAATTAGAGATTTGATATCATTAATTTTTTTTATATATTCTTGAAATGTGTGATCAAGATTCAATACACAGAAAAGGTATAGTTTTCATTACCATCCAAGAAAGTAATTTGCATTCCTATTGGCCTTGAGCATGCACTGTATCTCCATGAAATTGAGTTTGTTGGGGTGTTTTGTAGCGTATTTGCTGAAGATGGCATCAAACTTTTCAGGAGCGAACCTCCCTTCAGTATCATACGTCTCTGAGTTGCTTCCATGCTTTGCCTTATGGATGTTGTCAATGTATATAGGGAGTTTCAGAGATGGTATCCATCCCTGCTCACCAACATCAAATAAAAAGTAGATGAGGAAATATCATAATTCAAACATGTTGGAGCTTTATTGGTAAACATTACAGTGAATAATATACTTACAGGAAGAGTATAGTAGCTGAAGGCTACGTGGATAACCACTGTTGCCACCAAGCTCTGTATGATGTTAAACCCTTGCAAGTTCATCCATGTCAGCGATAGAAGAATTGAATTGAGTAGAATGAAAAGGAAATTATTTTAATGTTTACAATGGAATAAAATAGGTTGATAATTGGATGCTGAATTTATTTTTAGAGTAAAATTTAGGAATATTCTAAAATTTAATAGATAATAGTCTGATCAAACAAACAATTGACTTCGCTAAAGTAACTAAAATGAATTTGCAATAAATTAAGGAAGTTAAAATAATATAAGAATTGTTAAAATAGATTAATGTGAGATCTTCATTTGTCTTTTGAAACGGTTAACTAAATATCTCAAATTTTCTAATACATATTGTAAATTTCCGCAATATTTTAGAATTTAATAAACAAAAATTTTGTTCATTAAATTTTCAAACATTTTTAAATACACTATCAAATTAAGCAAAAGTTATAATATTTTATATAAATTTAATTTTTCTCAATATTTTATAGAAAATAAATCAAAATTAAAACTGATAGTGAAAATATAAACTGTCCCAATATTAACCAATCTCAATTAAAAAAAAAACAAACCTAAAACTAAAATTACCGGAAACTTAAAACTTTTAAAATGTTATTGAAGAATTGTTGTACTTGAAGTTAGGGTATAAATTTAAGAGAAGATTGATTGATGAAAATGAGATATAAGATGAGGAACTGACAAACCATTGTAAGAATCGGAGGGATAAATAATTCCGTCCATGTCCTTGTCGAAGGAGGGATAAATAATTTCGTCTATGTCCTTGTTGAAGAATGCACAATGTTGTTGGAGAATGCTCATGTCACACCTCCATTTACTATGAAAAAAATAAAGGTAAATTTTTTTTAACATTATTATAACCAAAGGGATTATAGTCCTGAACCCCCATGGTTATTCACATGGTGACATCAACTGGTTACCATGTTAACATTGGTTTTCATTTATATGCTGATGTACGAGTATTTAGATTTTCATTGGAATCTCTGCTGGGTATTGCGCATGTTGTCCACGCGGCATCTACTCAGGTGGTGACCCCTGTTCTCCCCTCGTCATCACATGGCCTCCTTATTCACTCCCACATGTAATTAATTCCTACCAGCTCCATTCTGTAGGAGGCCGTCTTGCTGTCCCATCTCTCGTTTTGCGTGGTATACTCACCTCATATACGGTGGAGATCTTTCCTTGCCATCCAACGGTGGCAGTCTTTCGCAGGCTTTCATCCTTTTCTATCAGTTGCTTTGGGTGGAAAAGTTCATTTGGTTTGGCAACTTTTTGTTTGGCCCTCCTCTGCATTCATCCCATGCGTTCTGCTCCAGAGAGCTGGAGCTACAGACCCTGCTTGAGAGCTGGCGGCCTTGACACCAAACCCTTAGGTATTCACATGAAACATGGTCATACTTGTTCATTTTTTTTTTGTTTGACTAAGCGCTCCATCGTAGTATTAAAGGAACTCTTGTTTTTACACATGGTGCATACAAACTATAGGTTGATTGATATTCAAGGGCATTCCCCGACACCGGGACGAGAGCTGCCTTATGTTGGTTAGAATTTCCTTTAGCAGTAAGTTTTCTTTTGACAGAGTGTGAAGGTAATTTCCTTGAAATTTTACAGTAGCTCGCATTCCTTCCATAGTTATTTAAATTTGTTGCGTGGGTTGCTCTCATGCAGGCTGGGCGCCTATCCACCCTGCGGCGGCCTAGACTCGTCTAAGGAAAACCCTCCTTCAGCATGCTAAAGGTCCAGGTATGGCAAAAGCCTTTCGGACATGGCTTTGTCTGATTGTCTCGGAGGGTGGCTCTCCCAGTTTCATCCATATTTTGATAACTAATGGATATTATGATAACTGCTGGAGCGGAGGGTGTTTGCATCCCCTCTATGCTCCAGGTTTTTCATTGGAATGACTTATGTAATTTAATTTTTTCTAGAGTTGGGCGTCCAGCTACAGTTTCCACTGCTCGGACATTATAATTGTATAACCTTTAATACACATTGTGCACGTTTTTCTTCGACACATTTGGGTTGTATAGTCTTTAATGTATACTGTGCACATTTTTCTTCAGCACATTGGGGTTGTATAGTCTTTAATGCATACCGTGCACATTTTTCTTCGGCACATTGATACTCGTATCCGCCGAACTGTAATTATTATGTTGATCTGCTGATTTAATATACATATGGGTTCCTTGTTATAGTTTTGTTTAAGGAATTACCACGCCGCGGCTAGTCTATACAAGGAATGTAGTTTTCTTTTCTATAAATTCATGGTCTTGCCAGCGTTTAATGATGTCAATCATTTTGATTTAGATTGCACAGAAATATACAGTCCTATGTGTTTTATTCTTTCGACCTTGAGTTGGTTTGTTCCACGTGCATGTGTCTTTTCGTTTTGAGAGGGCCTGAGCCCTGCTTCCCATCTACAGTCTTAAATTTCTTTCCCACTAGCTTCTGCATGCTACTAGGTCCTTGTCCTTGTTAATTGTGGATGTGTGAAATGTTGAAGGGTGGTGTTCCAACCCAATGTATTCACCCAACCACGCTCAATACCCAACTTTTCATTTAGGGTTCTTTCACTGTTTAGAGGAAACTTGTGGAGCAGACCTCCTACCGCGTCTATGCTATGACTGTCCCTACCTTAATATAGGGGTAGAACTCCTGCGACAACCTACAATCTTGCCTTAATCTTTACAATTTGAATTGATGATATTCATGGTTGTTGTATGCTTGCAGTAAGGAAACGATGGCATTTTCTACTTATCTCTTGTCTATTTTTTTTGGAAAAAGCTCAGTCCAACGTTACAAGCCAATTAAGAATATCTCTGGAGTTTAACTAGTTCTGTACACTCTATATTATTGGGTCTGTCTATGCATTGCATTATACTTCTCAATTGGTTTATTAATGTTTCCGAGAGAAATTAGTCTAATTTTCCATGTCTTCCTACGAGTTTCCATTTTTATTTAATCTGATGTTGTTTGAGATTGGTTAGTACATTTAGTATGGTACCTCTCCATAAACTTACGATGGCAACCCCTACCAAATACGGTTACGCCCGTACCTCCTTACAAGTTTTAGTTCCAGCCTGAGGGAAAATTGTTTAATAGAGACGGTAACTGAGAGGTTCTCTATCTAAGTTCCATCCTCTTCTTGGCAGCTTACTGCTGGTGTTACCCAGAAAATAATTTAAAAGGAGAACTACCTGACCCCACCATTTTCCCTTTTCTTTTGAGTATACTTACACAAATTCTAAAAAGAACTACATCCTATAGAAATTAAACATTTACTAATTTCAGGCCAGAATCTCATACCTATATCGTTTCCTATAAGAGTACTTTCTTTTTATTTTCCAAGGTAGGGTCACCTCTTCTCATTGCGGCTAGTCATCCACCCAACCATGAGATTGTTTTTCGAGACCAATCTCCCCCCTAGCTTGCTCAAAGACTACAACCTTTGCTAGTTGCACGCGCTCTACGCCCTTACCATCTGATCATCACCAGACATGGTAAGCCCCTTTCCTTTTCCTACTGCCTTTAATCTACAACACAGTTCTCCTTTCCTCTTCCCCCTTTTTCCTGGAAACCATTCCACGGTTAGAAGGAAGGGAGGTTAGGGTTTTGCAACTGTTTTTATTTTTAAAATATATTAACTTCTCTCCTCAGAAGTTACATGATATCTCTGTCAGTAGGAAATCATTTCTCATTTTCATTTACTGAAAAAAATATCAATTTATTCAATAGGTAATAATCATCATCCTTTAGTTTGTTTCTTTTTTTTTAACTGAGGTAAATAAAAATATTTACAATAGTCTGGGGATATGACATCTCCCCCTCCTGAAATTAGACACCGTCCCGATGTCCTTCGGTTATAAACAACCCTGGGTAAGCCTGCTTCATGAATTCTTCATCCTCCCAAGTGGCCTCATCAGGCCCACAGTGCTACCACTGCACTTTAACTTGGGTAATATCCCGCTTCTACAGCGTTACTTCTCTTCGGTCGAGGATGCTCAGCGGTTCGACCCAGATTTCTCCTTCCAGTTCTACCTCTAACATGCAACATCCTAAGTCAGTTTTCTTTTTAAGGAAAACATTTAGACTGATCTATCGGAGATGATTCTCACCTGAATATCCTACCATTTAATCACATGTTTAGGGTCATAAACATATTTTTTTATCACGGAAACATGAAAGACATTGTGGACTCGTATGTGACTTGGTAGAGCGAGTTGGTAAGCTACCAGCCCAATTCTTGTTAAGATCTGGAATGGTCCACAGTATCGTGGTGCCAACTTACCGCACCCGCTCCATTTTAATGTGCTCTTTTTTTCTCGAATTCTCACTTATACATGATCACTGACTTGATACTCCTTAAACCTCCTTTTCGAGTCAGTGAAGTTATTTTGCCTATCCTGAGCTACCTTCAGATTAGCACGTACCTTTTTAATCAGTTCCTCCATCTCCTTAATAATTTAAGGACCTCACATCAATTTGTCTTCCGGTCTAATCCAGCTCGAGGGGTGCGACACTTCTGCCCATACAATACTTCAAAAGGACTCATTAGCAATGATGTGTGATAGCCATTATTGTAAGCAAACTCAACCAAGTGTAGATAATCCTCCCACTTGGTTGGTTACTGCATCACATATGCTCTTAACGTATCTTCCACCACTTGGTTCACTCGTTTAGGTTTTCCCGTCAGTTTGAGGGTGATAAGATGTGCTGAAGTTCAGCTGAGTCCCTAATTCCTCAAACAATGTTTTCCAAAAGACCGATGTAAATTTCACATCACGGTCTAAAATTATGGTCTTTCGTAACCCATGCAGCTTAAATATATTTTGCATGAAAACATGGGCGATCTGCACAGCTCTATAGGTGGATTGCACCAGTATAAAATGTGCTGACTTACTTAGCTTGTCCACCACCAGCATGATGGAATCATTATTTTTCTTTGACTTAGGCAAACCTATTATAAAATCCATACAGATGGTGTCCCACTTCCATTTCGGGATGGGTAATGGTTGTAATAATCCCGCAGAGTGTTGGTGTTCTACTTTAATTTGCTGACATTCTAGACACTGTGCCAAATAACCAGCCACATCTTTCTTCATACCCAACCAATAATATTTCTTCCGAAAAGCAGTGCTCATCTTTTGATATCCTGGGTGTCCAGCGTAATGACTCCTATGATACTCATCTAATATCAGATTTTTAATATTGTTCTAATTGGGCACAAACAACCTTCCCTTGTAATATAACATTCCATCATCATCCAAAGCATAATCCGATTGTTTTTCTTTGCTGGTCGGTTGCTGAATTTGTTGTTTTATTTGCTGATAAACAACATCTTGTTCGGCTTCCTTTTTAATGATTTCCCGAAGGGCCTTTTCCCTTCACTGCAGGAAATTTCGTATAGGCATTGGAACTTCCGACTCAAAGTGTCTGCCACCTGATTCTCCTTCCCTTTTAAATGTTTGATCTCAAAATCAAAAGCACTCAGGAAATCCACCCATCGTGCTTGCCTTGCATTTAGAGTGGGCTAGCTAAAATAATTGGTCAGACTGTGGTGATCTGTCAATAATAGAAATTTTCTTCCTATAAGGTAATGTTGCCACAATTTCAGGGCCTGAATCACAGCTGCCAATTCTAAATCATAAGAAGAATATTTCTGCTCATGCACTTTTAACTTTCTTGATTTGTATGCTATCA
>APFE031452981.1:0-14509 GCA_000404065.3 Pinus taeda
AAATCATGCATAAAACCATAGGTGGGTCCGCCCAACCTAACATAGGGTCCAAAACCAAAATTTTCCAGGGCGCTGCCCCGGACCCCATAAAGTGGTGTTATGGGTACCCCTCAAACCCCCTGTTAACTATGTGGGAAGAATATAACACAACCCAACACCTGGCAAGATCAAAACGAGTTCACGCTACATTATCATTGCAACGAGATATCTAACTAGATGGGGTCCTTAGGGGTAGAACTGAATTAGACTTAGTCATTTTTGTAAGGAATTTTTTAAAAGATATAAAGTCTTCTCGATATGTGGAGGCGGAGCGCATAGATGAATAAGAGTCAAAGGGGCTTAGCCCCCTATTTGGGTAAAGTTTTGAGTTGGTTTTGAGATTCACCCATGGGCCACGGACAATGGCATTGTATTGAAAAGTCTATAAATAGTTGAGTCTTAGCGAGTCTTAGGAAGAGGAAAACAAGTTCAGATAGAGAATTGGTTACATTGAGGAGTTTTATTATCTTGGGCAAGAGCTAAGGCAGGGAGGCTTTGCTTCCTGCACTTATATAGAGAAGGGAAGGCTCTTGCAGTTGAGTGTGTAGGAGGCCTAGGTACAGTCTGCAACTGAGTGCGTGGACCCCTACAACTGAGTGCACAGGGTAAGAAGAGTCTGTAATCAGTGAATTGAAGATCAATAAAGACAATTTTCCAAAGAATTACTAAATATTTATGGTTGTATCTGTTTATGTTTTATGATGTAGATGAATGACATGTTTTATGAAATAATGATAGAATGCTATGTGAATTTACTGAATCAGTCTTAATAATGTATGTAATAAATTCTTATCCACTTCCACGAAGTTACATGCCATTTCTTTGATGTTTTCGAATGAGTTAAGTAGATCTACACGAAGTTGAGTCTAGGGTTGCTTTTTGATGCACATAAGTAGGTAAATTAAAATTTTAAAGCCAGCAAGGACGGATTGTGGATCTCCGCGAAGATATGAAGGCCGCTTCAACTGAGTTACAGTAAAGAGCCCTAGAATTTTGTTGATTTGTGAAAAGGTAGATCCAAGGCACTGGAAGACATCACACTAGTTTCTGGATGCAGAAACTTGGTTCTTGCATCCCCCAATAGTGCTTCGAGTGAGGCTGCAGCTTGCGCTACACGGGTTGTTTCCGAAAGGGATAGCAGTGTAGAGTTTTTTTGGTTGGCACAACTAACTCTGACTTGGGTCAGTACCTCCTAATACAACATTGTATCTTGATAAACAATGTTTGAGAAGAGGTAAAGTAACAAAAATATTGATATGCACAATGATAACACATCCAAAAAAATAGAAAATGCAATTTCTTTTTAAATTTTTTACAAATTAAGATGTTTGAACTAAATGTAAGTTTAGCTAATATGTATTGGTTAGTATGTATCATGTAGAACCACAAAATGAGGAATATCGATAAGATTATTTCTAATGTAAGTGAAAAATAGCATAAAAGCCTGATGGAAAAATTGCCAAAGGATGAATTAGGTGAAGGAAAAAATATTATTCAATATGAGTTTTTGTTTTTTTTAAATTTTCATTAATAATATACTTAAGAATATTATATAACATGTTTCAAACAATCTATTAATTCACATATGCTTAATGTTCTACAAGGACCAACAACGAAGGAAAAGCATGTGTTTCTAAGAAAACAAAAATTATAGAATATGTAAATGATGATGAATTACTTCGAACTCATTTAGAGTGGTGTTGGAGGTTAATGAAAGGGGGAAAAACTTTTACAAAACTATGAGGGATATAGTTGAATGAATGTATAGACATATTTTCCACTTACAATTCAAAAATAAATCCAATGATTCCAAGAACCAAGTTATATTTAAACTATAGGAAGAATTTCCAGATTAATGGTCAATGAAACCTGTCAGAATTGCAATAGAAAATATATAAAACGATGAAATAGAATCATTCAAAATGTAATATTCCTAATTAAAATGTTTTTCTAGAATTATATGTATATATTACTACAAATAAATCATTCATTAATATCAATTTTATTATATTTAGTTTTCATATATCAATATAAAAATAGTTTATTACTTTTTCAACAAGATTATGATCTAAAAGGATTAACGGTTTGATATCTGAAACATGCCAGTAGGAAAGCCCAAAAAAGTGTACATGGAGATGGTCAAAGAAATGGACATAATTGCATCACAGCAGGATGCATCTCAACAACAATGTGTTTCAAATGTGTGTAATCATTGAATTTTTCTATTGGGTACATATAAATAAATAATTTTGCATTAAATATTAATTTTCGAGTATTTTCTTGTAGGGAAAAAATGGAACCCATTCAACACATAAGATAGGACGACAAGGAAGAAAATGGTTGATATCAAAGTTTGTGAGAACTTGTTAATATTTCCTTATAACAACTTAAATTTTCATTTTTTCATATTTGAATTTGTTTTACAACTATTATTGAATGCCTTCAAATAGGTGCTGACATATAAAAAAGAGCCATCATAAGAATTGGTTGACATTGTGTTAAATATGGGTTGTGAGTATATGTTAGCATATCAAAAATTAATTGTGGAATTTGTAATTATCTATGTTGTTTTACTTCTCTAAGTTCATAATTAATAGAACAAAAAAATCATTTATATTAAATCTTTGATATATTATGGGATAAAAAACTTGCAGGAAACAAATCATGGAACCGCGCCTACAGAAGAGTTTTTGAAAGAAGACATGAGATTTGGTTTTGAAAGAATGTGTATAGTTCACGACTCAATTCTTGCTATGGTAAATTACATTTTGTTTACATTAGTGTATATTATTGATTACAATTTTCATTATTCTCACCAATGTAGATACACTCATTATTACACTTTATTTTATGTTTGTAGATGGAACTTGAAGAAGATGAAAATAAGAAATGAAATTAACAAAAAATTCATCCATATAAACCAAGTCATGGAAGTAGCTTGAGCACTAACATCAGTTCCAGTGAAGAATGATGATCTATTTGGATATAAATGCAAGTTGTTGTATGTTTTGAAATAATTGTCTGTGAAAATCATAATTTTTTTAATGTAATGGACCTAGTGTCCCAATTGAAAGAAAATTGGTTGCCTATAACTATCTAATTTTGTATTACAAAGAGCCTCTTATTCATATATAATTAAAATACATGTTAATATATTCTATTGAGTTGTGCAATGTTGCTATGAAATGTTACACCACTAATTAAATATATAGATGATTAAATATTATAACTAAGAGATGAAAAATATGATGATATAACAAATTAATCCAAACATAATATACAAATGCCTTAATCAAAATTTATATAAATATTGTTATAAGATATATGCCAATATTTTTATAAATAACATATTTAAAAAATCACAATAATTGCGTTGTCACAAGTTGATGTTTCTAAAAAAGAGAAAATGGGTACTGGGATATCGTATATTAATGTGCACTACTCCAAACACAAATTTTTCAACAACAATATCCATAATAATAAAAAATGGTGTCCCAGTGCATTCATACATACAAAATCCTAGTGTGTCTATAAAATCAATACGAACCAGGGAGATATACATTTCATGCACCAATGTGATTCTCCTTTAATGCATCGGTGCATTATTACCGTTAATGCATCAATGCATTAGATTATGTAAAAGCACTGGTACTACAATATTTATTTGCCTGCCCCAGTGCCTTTTGTGAAAAGACCAACACCTGTTCTTTTATATTAGTAGCGCAATGGTTATTTTATACAACTCATCAACGCCGATGCATTGTTACAAATAATGACCCGGTGCGTTGGAGAAGATAAAAGCACCAAGGATGCAATTTGTTTTGCATGCCCCAGTTTCCTTCCTGAAAAGAACTTCCTAGGGCGTTTTTAGAAGACATAAGCACTAGGGTGGTATACTTTTCAAGCATCGTCGTTGTTTGCATTCAATGCCCCAATGCATAATATCATAGATTGTACAAGCCTATGCTTTTTAATTATTAAACCACTAGTGCTTTTATAAAGTTAATGCACCAATGCACCAAACATTTGTTTCTAGTATCAGTACTTTTATTTA
Organism: Pinus taeda; assembly: GCA_000404065.3. NCBI lineage: Eukaryota > Viridiplantae > Streptophyta > Pinopsida > Pinales > Pinaceae > Pinus > Pinus taeda. Next base: position 4,094 of record APFE031452981.1, read on the forward strand.
ATAAAATTTACGGCACCATTGTTTTTATATTGGTAGCGCACTGGTGCGATTTGTCTAGTAAGTCCACTGCTAAGAACGCATCCGCTAAAACTTTCAGCCACCTAGATGTATTTAGTTGTGATAAAATTCTATTATCATCTCTCCTAAAACATCCACTACCACAAATTGATGTTGTAGTGGAGGTTTTTTCTGACAAATTTTTCTAATTTTATAACACTAAAAAACTCCATTATAACCTTTGCAAGATGATATTTTCCTTGCAGTGTAGGAAAAATTAGTAAACCAATTGATTGAAGAGAAAAAAATATTTAGTTAAGGATTAAATGTAAAGAATGGTTGCTAATAGCTAATACAATTGACCATTAGAAAAAACAATTAAAAAAAATTGACTGAAGAAGATAGAAAAAAATTAGTTAAGGATTAAATGGTTTAAAATGGAGAAAAGAATCTCAAAGGTTAGACTTTGTAAAAAGTAAGGGGAGAAAAGGGAAATAGGTTACTAAGGTTATTAATATAATTATTATTAATTATAAATTTAGTTATTTAGTTGGATAAGATATATTAATAAGTAAATAGGTTAAAAAAGGGGATCTTAAAATTAATAAATTAGTTAACTAAATATTATTGATGTTATTTATTATTTTAATCTTAATAATTGAAATGTTTAGTTGATTATCCAAGGCTTTACCTAGACTCCATGGAAAATTTATTTCCTCATGTCTTCTAGGGGCACTAGCTCCTTTCTTGGGTTCCCCCTGCCCCCAACACCTACCACCCCTTGAATTGGATTCTTTTTACCGATATATACCTTCTATTTAAAATGACATACCCATTGTCAGAACCATCCCAAAAAAATAGATAGTGAACAAAATATTGACTTAACTAGTTCACCCCTCTTGATAAATTATTATTGTAAAAGTTGTATCATAAATAGTTTTATGAATTTTGGGTGTATACTTTTTTTTTTCCCTTATCTTTTCCATTTTTTCTTTATTAAGATGCATGCCAATTATATGTTGTTACAATTGAAACACTAGGGTGTTGATATTTGTATCTTTGGAGGTCCTCCAAACCCTAGGTGTGAGGGTTGTGGATGAATTAACGCACAAGTGTGGCTTGTGGGATTGAAACCCAAGCTTTGAGTTTTGAACCCTTCGATGTTGGGGCCAAAACCATGGAGAAAATTGGACATATGAAGGATGGAGATGATAGAGTACATTGAGATGAATCCAACGTAATGAAAATCAACAAATTATGAGTTGTCCTTATGGAGATATTAATTTTTGAAGTTATGATGTGGGCTTGTGGCACAAAGGAAAAGTTGGCCTTGTCTTGTAAAGGTGCCCTTTAGGGCTAGAAATTTCCACATGATATTAGTATAAAAGAAGGTCAAGTGGTATGCTTATTGACACATCCTAAGTGCATTCAACTTCATTGTTTGGCTCTGTGATTTGGAGTGCAAGTTTGAGGCTAGAAAAAGGAGTAAGGGCTACTGAGTTTAGAGAGTATATTTGAAATTTGGTGTGGTTTTCTCTGTGGAATAGGACATAGCCCTGAAGCAACCAAGGATGTGACATGAGGGAAGTTTGTGGGAAACATGGGTATGTATCCTTAGCTAGATCAGGCTGCAACAATATGAGGTATGTATGAGTTTTTTTTCTTGATTGTTGTGTGGTTATCTCTGTTTGGTCTGCAATAAAAGGGATGATACAAGAACATGTATGGTGGCCTATTTGGAGGGATTCGAACCCTTAAGAAGGTCTCTAACTGAGCCATAGTCATCTCAAAGAGGCTATAGCTTAAACAAAGCCTTGTTCCATGGTTTTGTGGTAGATTTATGTTGTTGGAGTAACAAGCTTGTTGTATGGTGTTGTAGGGTGTGTTGTGAAGATTTTCCAAGGCCCAAAATAGTGCTTAAGTAGCCTAAGTGTACACAACAAAGAGTTGATTTTTTTGAAGAATTCACACAAGTCTGGAAGAGTGGTTCAGGGTTTTTTGTGTGTGCCCTAACCAAACTTGCAGGCGCATAGGACCTTAGGCAAGGAGGCAACAACCATTTGTTGTAGATGAATCCTTGATGATGAGTGGATGCTAGTGGATGGGTGTCCAAGGGTTGTAGTGTTGGTGAAGTCTATTGGAAGCCAAGAGGAAGGGCCTTCATAGGTGTTGGATTCCCTAACCAGGAGTAGATGCTACAATAAGGATTGATCACTCATGGTCTATTAGAGGGTAGTGTCAGAGTGGACCAAGAGTGGACAATGGATTGGGAATTTATGGTCTATTGGAGGGCAACATGATAGTGCCCAAGTTGGAGCTTGGTGTGGACCATATTCATGGACTTAAGTGGTTGCTAGAGTGGTAGTTGTTAAGCTCAAGGTTTGATCAACTAGAGGAGAAATGGTGCAGCCCTAGACTTGTTGTGTGGAGAAGGACATCTACAATAGAAGAAGGGTAGTCCTCCTAGCCCATGTCCATTACGAGAGAAAAAAATCTTACAGTGATAGGTGGAAGCCTTCCATGCCCTATGTTAGTCTTCATTGTTGAAGTGCAGGAAGACTATAGTGGGTTGAAGTCTGTGAGTAGTTGAGGAGAAACAATGGGCATTTGTGGGTTGTTCACAAACAGAGTTGTGAACAAATCGAGAGGAGTCTCGATGTGTTGTGCCATTGATGGAATAAGGTACAACTTGAGAGTAGATTGAATAGTCAAGATTCAATGGCCAGACAAACCTGGAGCATTGATAGAGGTAGGTGGTATATATCGGGATTCAAAGGAATAGGAAGGTAAAGGGTACGAATGAGAGGAGTTGAGAGAGCATGATGCATCAACCTAATGGTCAGAGTATCTTGTTGAGGGTAGATTGGTTGTCAATGGACTGACACCAAGACCGTGTTTTGTAACTTGTATTATTGGATGTATGAGGGCCATTATCCCTAGTACGAGAACCATAGACTGTTGTATTATTCAATTTGAATAATATAACGAAATTGGGTTATTGTACAAAATTGTGTAAAAAGGTATATATTTGTACACATGTGATTTAATGTTATTTATATTCCGTTGTAATATGTTGTGATACCTGGTTTGGGAGTGTCAATGATTTAAGATTTTATCCTAGACACCAGTATCATGGAAAAATAACATGGTATCAAAGCTACTTTGAAGGGTTAGTGAATCAGAGTATGCACAAGGAAGCAACTCAGAGGGAGTTGTGGGTGTCTAGATCATGGATGAGAGGGTTTAACTGAAGAGATGGAAATGTGCTCTTGACTAGATTGGAAACAATATTGGTTAGGAGTTATGGTGGATCAGAGGTGAGCTTGGTGAAAAAGAGTATATTTTAGAGGAAATTGTTGATCGTCGACTTCCTATGAATTGTAATTGATGGATGGGAACACTTGAGGATTTATTTGGCTTGGAAAATATTAGTATGATCGAGAAGCCTTCATCTAATTGACTTCATATTGGTAGGCTAAAACATTCATCAAATCGTGATATTTCATACCTAATATTGGAGGGATTTTTACATGTGGTATTTGATCCAGGAGGATGAGTGCTTACGGGACTGAGCCAATGGAGATCATGTAAGTTCAAAGGGAGTCTAGATTCAGAAGGAGAAGCCCTATGGAGGTTTGAGATCTTTAGGTTCAGATGTGATGAGGTAGAGGCACTACTAACATTGCAAGGTATTCTATAAAGTATGTTGGAGTGATGGATGCCATATGAGCTAGTGTCCCTAGAGATGATGATGGAGACTTCCTATTGTTGGAAGCACCTCCCTCATTAAGAGGGAGTGTGATATTTGTAGCACACAAGTGTGGCTTGTGGGCTTGAAACCCAAGCTTAGGGTTTTGTACCCATCAATGTTGGGGCCAAAACCATGGAAAAAATTGGACATGTGAAGGATGGAGATGATAGAGGACATTCAGAGGAATCCAACGCAATGAAAATAATTAAAGTTTGTGTTTTCCTTGTGGAGATATTAATTTTTGAAGTTATGATGTTGGCTTGTGGCACAAAGGAAAAGTTGGCTTTGGGTTGTAGAGGTTCCCTTTAGGGATATACATTTACACATGAAATTACTATAAAAATAGGTCAGGTAGGAGGCTCATTGATCCTGAGTGCATTCATCTTCATGGTTTAGCTATGCGATTTGGGGTGTGAGTTTGGGGCTAGAAAAAGGAGTTAAGGGTTGCTGAGTTTGGAGAGTATCCCTACAATTTGGTTTAATTTTTATCTATGGAATACATTACAACCCTGAAGCAACTAGGAAGGTGACATAAGGGAAGTTTGTGGGTAGTGTGGGTATGTCTCCTTAGCTAGATCAGGCCACAATAATAAGAGGTATGTATGAGAGTGTTTTGTGCGTGATTGGTGTGTAGTTATCTATGTTTGGGCTCCAAGAAAATGGATGCTACAACAACATGTATGGTGGCCTATTTGGAGGGAGATGAGCCCTTAAGAAGGTCTCCTAACTTAGCTGCAATTATATCAAAGAGGGCACAACTTAATCATAACCTTTTTCCTTGGTTTTGAGGTAGAGTTATGTTGCTAGAGTAACAAACTTGTTGTAGGGTGTCTTGTGAAGCTTTTCCAAGGCCCAAAATAATGCTTAATTTGCCTAGAGTGGACAACAAAGAGATTCTATTTATTGGAAGAAGCCACACAAGTATGGAAGAGTGGTTTAGGGTTATTTGTGTGTGCTCTAACCAAACTTGCAAGGGCATAAAACCTTAGGCAAGGAGGCAATATCAGGTCATTGTATATGATTCCTTGATGATGAGTGGATGCTAGTGGATGGGTGTCCAAGGGTCGGATTGTTGGGGAGTTTTGTTGGTAGCTAAGAGGAAGGGACTTCATATGTGTTTGATTCCCTAACTAAGAGCATATGCTATAACATGAGCATGAGAGAAGGGTCTTCTTGGTCTATTAGAGGTCAGTGCGAGGGTGTACCTAGAGTGGACAGTGGATTAGGAATTTATGATCTGTTGGAGAGAAGCATGATAGTTCCCAAGCTAGATCCCAATGTGCACCATCTTCATGGAGTTATGTGGTTGTTAGAGTGTCATTTGTTGAGCTCTTTGTTTGATCATTCATAGGATCATTGGTGCAACTCTAGACTTGTTGTGTTGAGAAGTACATCTACAGTAGAAGATGGGAAATACTCATAGCCTACATTCATTATGATAGATGGGAATCTTACAATGACAAGTGGAGGCACTTTGTGCCCTATGTTAGTCTTCATCGGAGCAGTGAAGGAAGACTATAGTGGGTTGAAGTCCTTGAGTAGTTGAGGAGTAGTAGTGGGAAGTTGTGAGTTGTTCACAAACAAAGTTGTGAACAACTTGATAGGAGTCCCAATGTGTTGTGCCCTTGATGGACTAAGTCACAACTAGAGAGTAGATTGGATAACCAAGATTTAGGGGCCAGATGGAACTGAAGCATTGATAGAGATAGGTGTTGCAGATTAGGAGCCAAAGGACTGGGTAGGTATAAGGTATGACTGAGAGGAGATGAGAGAAAATGCTGCATCGGCGAGATGGTCAGAGTATCTTGTTGAGGGTAGATTGGTTGTTGATGGACTAACACCAAGCCCCAATTTTGTATCTTGTACTAGTGGATGTATGAGGACCATTATCCTTGGTACAAGAGTCTTATATTGCTGTATTATTCAATTTGATTAGTATAACGAATTTTAGTTATTGTACAAAATTGTGTAAAATGTTATCTACATTTATGAACATGTGATTTATTGTTGTTTATATTCCACTATAATATTTTGTGATACTTGGTTTGGTAGCATTAATGATTTAAGATTCTATCTTAGACACCAGTCTCACGGAAAAAAAACATAGGGTAGACCTTCCATATTACCTTAGTTTCTCTTTTCTATTATAAACACAAAAAACAATAAAAGAAATGTATTGTATGTTTCAAAATGATGTGATGGGAACAATATCCAAAATCTACATTTGTATGAAAATTAGAGAATAAAAAATTCAAATAAATTTGGAGTAGAAGGAAAATAAACCACCCAATGAAAATACTACAAGAAATTGAAAAGAGGGTGTGAAAATTAGTGCATACTTGAACCTCAAAATTAATTTCCAACTATAGTAATATTTCCCTTATTGAAGCCATTATTGACCTAAAAATTGAGTTGGAGGAATCAATTTGTTCTCTACCAATATCAAAGCCAAACATTGAAATCTAAACAATTATAGTGAAAACTAACAGTATTTCTAAGCTTGATAATAAATACAGCAAATGAAAAGGTTCTATGACCAAGTATATGGTAAATGTAAAAGATAATTGTGCTAAAAAATCTACCTAAGGGTGGTCTTATAGGAAATTCTAAGGGGGGTGAAAGGAAATTACAACTAATCAAATAAATGTAAATTATGCTAAATACCAATTTAGAAAATTATACCTAAAGATGACTATAGTCCATACATAAATGAAAGCATCCACAGTGAATTCTTGTGCACGAATAAAAAAATATGAAAGCATAAAGGTGCTCAAGTAAGTAAAACAAATTCATAGAAGTTTGGATTAAAAAATGCACCCACTTGAATGCTTCATGGAAAAAATGTCTTTGGATGAAGTATAAAAGCAAGGAATTCCAGGAAGTGCTCAAAATTGTCCAATGAGATGATGAAAACCCTAATAATGGCATCTCCCTCTTATTTGATGATGATGGGGAATGATTAGGTATATGTAGGTGGGAATTGACAGGTATATTAATTACATTTCTAATTTTTCAAAAGGAAAATTCAAAATTATGCACATTTAATTATCAATCATGGTTGATATGGAACTTACGAACTACCATGAACCATCTATACTAATACAATTTGTAGTTGTAGTATTCTCAATGAATGTCACATGGAAATATGTTGAGATTATTTTACAAGTCACCATAATAATTCCACACCACACTTGTAATCCAATTCCACTCTTGTAGGAAAGTAAAGAGCACATTTTGTAGGAAATTAAGCACACTAGCAGGAGAGTAAAGACACTTGCAAGAAAATGAACATAATGATTGTTAGGCCCCTATACTACTAGTGTAACCCCTTATTGTTATTAGTAAAACCCCCTTATTATATCGTTGTACCCATCTAGTCCCCATATTGTTACTATTGTGCACCATAGAAGCCCAATATTGTTATTATCGTGCCCTTACATTATTATTGTTATGTCGACTTTGATTATATTATGACCCCTTAGACTCCTATATATAGAAAGGAGGTCTTGTCATTTGTATCATCCAAGAATTTTTCATTTGCGTAGTTTAAAGGAGATTTCCCCCTCGAAGAAGCTGAATTCTAAGGCGTTGATCTATCTTTTCTATCTTTTTATGAGTTGGTTTCATAACATTTGGTATGAGAACTTTGGATTCTAGGGTTTCGCTGCTCCAAACAGGTCATTGTGGCATTTTCACTATAACTATTTTACTGTGATGTTTCAGAAGCTAAAAACAAAACCCATTTTAGATGAACTCTCGCTAAACCTCGGGTCCAAATTTCAGATCTTGTATTGCTATATTTTAGGATATATGATCTGCAGAAGTTAGAGTTTTTGCAAGCTCCAGAATTTCATCTAAAACAGGTCGTTATGGAATTTTTGCTATAACTGTTTCACTAAAATGTTTCAGAACCTAAACAAAAACCCATTTGAGAAGAAATTGGCCTAAACCACGGGTCCAAATTTTAGATATTGTCTCGCTATATTTTCAGATATATGATCTGAGGGATTTAGGGTTTCTGCAGGCTCACGAATTACATCCCAAACAGGTGACCTGGGGAAAATAGTCATAATTGCCTCTCTGAGCACCAAATTGAAATTTCGTAAGATGTTATAGAACGAGGAAGAACTGTAGCTTCTTTTGTATATTTTTCAAATCCGAAGGTCAAAATAGTGACACATGGCATTTCATACAAGTTCTCTCTTATTAAAAGGTATATAATCAAGTTATCTTGAGAGATTGTGCATAACTCTTTCTTGGAGAATCCAATTTTGATCAGACTGGTGGTATTGGAAGAAGGACACAGAGGGCTACTGCAGGTCATGATTTCATAACTGGAAGATCCTAAATTATAGAGTTATAATCGTTTCAAGATTGAGATCCTAAAATCAAGAAAATGTGATATGTGGAAGTTTGATGGCAAGGATCCGTTAAATTGGATACTATAGATGGAGCAATGTTTTGATCTACATGAGGTGCAACCATTACAAAAGGTACTTATTTCATCTTCATATTTAGAACCAGATCAATTTTTATGGTATAAATGGCTTTGTTCTCGTAAAAAACTTGTTACGTGGTCAATTTTCACGAAGGAAATGATATCACATTATGGAGATACAAAGAGAAACACATTCTTTAACCAATTAATAAATCTCAAACAAAAGTGTTCAATGGTAGAGCACATTGAGGAATTTCAAAAATTGAATATAAGGGTAAAATATATTCCAGAGAAGCAAAGGATTGATGTCTTCATAGGTACTTTAAAGGATAACATTCAACATGAGGTTCGTCTTTGGGAACCTGATTCATTGGAGAAGGGATTCAAGTGGGCAAGAAAAATTGAAAGCAAAATTATGGAAACAAGGAATCTCACCAGTCACGCCTATAATTATGGAGGTGTTTTTTCTCCCAGCCTTCCACAACCTACAAGGTTTTCAACACAACAATTGGAAGAAAAAAGAGAAAAAGGGCTTTGTTACAATTGTGAAATCAAATACACTAAAGGTCATAAGTATGTTGAGAAGAAATTATTTTACATAGATTATGAAGAGGAGGAAGAAAAGGATCAAGAAACATCAAAAGAAGAGGATATACACCAGGAACCAACCCAAGAGAAATAAGAAATGATTTTGACCATATCTTGTAAATAATTGGCAAGAATTACCACTCCTCAAACTCTCAAGATAGAAGAACATATCAAGAAGAAAAAGGTTCAAGAAGTGAAATATCACATTGAGAAAGAAGAAATGAATCCAACCATATATTGTAATGCAATGGCAAGAATTACCACTCCTCAAACTATCAAGATAGAAGGACATATCAAGAAGAAAAATGTTCAAGAAGTGAAAGATCACATCGAGCATCAAGAAATGAATTTGACCATATTTTGTAAAGCATTGGAAGAAATTACCACTCCTCAAACTCTCAAGATAGAAGGAGATATCAAGAAGAAAAAGGTTCAAGCAATGAAATATCATATCGAGCATCAAAAACAAGTTCTCCAATTTTTAAAGGATAATGCCACTTTGGTGCAGAATCGAATGAAACAATAGGTATATCAACATCGCAGTGAAAAAAGTTTTGATGTAGGTGATTGGGCATTTTTATGGCTACATCTCAAGCAAGCTATTTATGAGAAGGAAATGTTGGCAATACCACATGAACTTAAGAAATGGTGACCTTACCCAATGGGAGTACACTTCAAGGTAAAAATGGATCATGATAGTCTTAAATACTTTTTAGAACAAATATTATCTTTAGAAGAACAGAACAAATGGGTGACAATATGTTGGGTTATGACTTTGACATCATCTATAGTAAAGGGAAGCAAAATTTTGTTGCAAATGCACTCTCAAGAAATGATGAGGATGTGGAAGCATTGTTTTGTGCTATTTCTATTATCCAACTAGATTGGATAAATGAAGCAAGGGTGAATGGAAGAAAGACGATAAGTCGGCACTCATTCAAAAGTTGTAGAACCCCAATTCAACATATTCATAAACTGAAGAAGGAAAGAAAATCATAGAACCTGAAAACATCGCAAAGAACCAACAAACTCGAAATCGATCAATTCAGGTATCTGTAAGTGGAAGAACTTACCCACTGAAGATTCCACATGGGAGGACAAGAATTTTATACAGAAGCATCAAGAACTACTCAAGCATTGAGGAAAACACTTTTTGAAGGAGAGGGACATATTAGGCCCCTATACTACTAGTGTAACCACCTTTTGTTATTAGTACAACCCCCTTATTATATTGTTCTATCCATGTAGTCCCCATATTGTTATTATTGTTCCCCATACAATCCCACCATTGTTATTATTGTTCCCTTACATTATTATTGTTATGTCGACTCTGATTATATTATGACCCCTTAGACTCCTATATATAGACAGGAGGTCTTGTCATTTGTATCATCCAAGAATTGTTCATTTATGTAATGTAAAGGAGTTTGCCTCCTCGAGGAGGCTTATTTCTAAGGCGTTGATCTATCTTTTCTATCTTTTTGTGATTTGGTTTCATAACAATCATAGTACAAGATGACTTATTCAAGTGTTTTATATGACCTTGGATTATGTAACATAAATGCACATAGCCCCCATATGATGAGTGAGTGTTAAAACGATGGCGGCTTGGACAGTCGAGCGTGCTTATGCACCCTCACCA
>APFE031452988.1:0-40852 GCA_000404065.3 Pinus taeda
ATTACAGTACATTTCCATAGGGGAGCAAGTGGCAAATATTCTCACTAAGCCTCTAGTGAAAAGGAAGTTTGTGTTTCACAGGGACAAGTTCGGGGGTAGGAGAGAATCCCCTCCTTGCTAGAAATGATTGTTGAAGCTTGCGGTAGCTTTGAAAGGTCTCCTACATGAGCTTGGAGTATTAGCATGTAGGAGACAGTCAATTGCCTATTTAGGTGCTTGCTTGCAGGAGTAAGCGATTTATGAATTCTTTCCTAAGTCTAACTTATGAAAAGTACAATAATTAAAGTTAATTAATTAGTATTGACTACTAAGCCAAAAAACTAAAGATAAATAATAAAATTATTTAAGTGACTTACATATGATCTCAAGTGAGCTATGATCTAATGTCAAACATTGATCACTTAAGAAATTAAGGTTAAGGATTTGGTTGAATGAAGATTATAAAGAGAATCCTAAGGGAGAGGTGAAGACACAAGACAAGAGGCAGCTACTGCATTTTGAGAAAGCATTTTTCTCAAAGAGGGAGAGAGTGATTTTTCCCAGTGTACGAGGCTCATATAGACTGAGGAGAAAGAGGAAGATTGCAAGGTGATTCGTTGTTGAAGCTTTTGATAGCTTCAAATGGTTTTCTACATAGGCTTCGTATCTTAGCATGTAGAAGATGATTTATTGCCTCTTTCGGTGCTTGCTTGGTGGAGTAAGTGATCTATGTCTTCTTTCCTAAATCTAACTTAGGAAAAGTACAGTAACTAAAGTCAATTAATTATTGTGGACTATTAAAACATTTTCTAAGGATAAATAATTTAATTATTCAAGTGACTTAGAAATAATCTCAACCATTGATCTCCAAAATCTTCTAGAGGGGATATTAGGGTTAGGGATTTGGACTTAATGAAGATTAGAAAAGAAGCCTAACCAGAAAGACACAACTACAACATTTTTGAGAAAGTGATTTTCTCAAGAAGGAGAGAGCGAATTCTCTAGAGCGTAAGGCTCAATTCGACTGAGGAGAAGGAAGAAGAATACAAGGTAATTTCAGGGTGTTTATAGGAGGCCGATTTGTTGGAAATTGGAGAGGTTGAATTGTTGAATTGAGGAGGCGTAGTTACTGGGGAGGTCGATTTGCCAAGGCCCAGTTGTGAGTGCGCAGAGGCCAAGTGAGAGCTAGGAACAGAGAACAATTTTTTGGTGAGAGAAGGGCAATCTTCTTCGGGCCGAATTTCTTCAGAGGTCAATTTCTAGTTGACCGATTTTCCTTGGGCCAAATTATTCCAGTGGGGCCAAGATGCAGGTTCCAGTTACTGTATTCTTCTTTGTAAATTCTCCATGGGTTGAAACCCTGATTTTCCAAATTCATAAATGACATAGAATAGTTGTGGGTGAATTATTTCTATTGAATGTGTGATTGATCTTCTCTGATTTATTTCCATTGCATATATTTTTATATGTCAAAATATCAGTGATTTTATTTTTCAGTAATTCAAGGTTTATTTTGTAAATTAAAGAAATCGCAGGGAATAAATAATTGTCATGAGAAAATAAATCTGGGCTGGTATTAGGAGATTTAACATTCGGGAGTATTGCCAGGAGGCCGAGATCTGGAGATCAAGGGAGGCCGAATTGCTGAAGCATAAAGGAGGCTGTCAAATGGAGAGGTCAATTTATCTAGGGGACGAATTGCTGGTGAGAGGAGAGGCAAATATTCCAGGCTGAATTTCTTCAAGGACTGCTTTCGAAAGGGCCGAAATTCCTTGGGCCAAATTATTCCCAGTGAGTACAAGTTACAGGTTCTAGTCATTGCACTTTTCTGTGTATTTTCTCTGCGGGTCGAAACCCAGATTTTCTTGAGATTATTAAATGAAGGAGAATTGTTATGGGTGTACATTTGTTGTTGTCAAGTGATTGATCTCTGTTTTTATTTTTTTGCTGCACATTAAATTTTAATTTCTGGAAGTTAAAATACCAGTGATTTTATTTTTGAGCAATTCAGAGATTTTTTGGATAGTAAAATAAATTTCTCGGAATAAATAATGGTTGAGAGAAATTAAATCTGGACTGGTATTAGAAATTTAACATGCATACGTCTCACCACATCAGAACCACACAACTCCCAGGCTGAGCTAGCTCTATAGTACGTAATGGTTTCTAAAGTAATAGCCTAATAGGTCTCTTCTTTCCTAGATCATTTATTTAGTTGCTCCAGATGGATCTGTATGTGCAGTTTGTTATGCCCAGTGGGGTGTAGTTTTCTTCATAATGACTGCATGATACCTTCTATCAAGGATATACCTACTGCAATTGATGCAGGAAAGTCTGTGGGATACAAGATCAGATAAACACAAGTCACATGCTGAGTTATTTAAACAAGAAAGCAAGAAAACCCATAACCATCTAAGCCCAGCCAGTTAGCTACCCCCATCTAAGCCAAAGTCTGATGTTGATGATACAGCAGTAGTGCTACCACACCCACCAACTAGCCTGCCAGGACCAAGTCCACATAGCCAGCAAGCCCAAGCCATAAAGCTTAAGCGCATTCATGACCCAGCAGCTAAGTCACCTGACACGGGGATTCGGGATTCGTAGGATTCGAGATTTGTGGTGTCGGATTCGGACACGTTGACCCCCCGGAACAGGACACGTAGGATTCGTTATATATTATTTCATTAATATATATAAAGATATATATATATATATATTAAAAATTAGATATTTCTTACACAAATTTTAATTAATGATACAAATTTATTGATTTCAAATATAGATCTTCATATATAGCTATTAGCATGCATAGTACATACAAAATTCAAATACATGTCAATCTATTATCTATTTCTTATGCTTGGCCCTCTTGCCAGCACGAGAAATGTCTAATTTTTTAGTCTTGTTGGAAAATCAAGATCTTTGTCATTAATATCACCCTCTAAGCATTAATATCCAGAGGTATCTTTGTCATTACCTCTGTATCTGTATAGGGATCTTTGTCATTAATATCACCCTTTAAGCATTAACATAAGATAGAACAAGCCTAACATGTCAAGTCAAGATTTTGTTTGAGTGATGCGTACATTTTTAGGAGGGTCATGATACAAGAGTTCGACAACCAATGTCACTAACATCAAGGTACATAGAGGGATTGGTGCTTTGGATTAAATACGAGTTCCATACCCTAATACATGACAAAATTCAATGGAAACATTGCAATCCCCCAATCCTAAAATCCTGAAAAACTGATAAGTCTGCTGGATTTTGAATGAAATTTAAAAGTCTACTTTCTCCATATGAAATCCAATGAGGCTGGAACCACTCTCAAACATCCCGAGTCATTTCATGGTAATGTTAATTCTTAAACATTACCATGAATAACATATCAATACTAGGGCCTAGACTTGATCATTAAGCTGCCCCACTCAAAAATTATTTGTTTCTTTAAAAAAAGATTGCATTTCGAACATTACTACAAAAAAAAATTGCAAAAAAGGCAAAACGTTCCCGTAAACGCTCTTGAAAAGGTAGGGAGCAAATTTTTTTTTAGGGAGCACGCTCCGGAAATCGCTCCCTTTTCGGGAGCGATTTTGGGAGCGTGCTCCCAAATCGCTTTTCCCCGGAGCGCGGGTTGGGAGCGAGATCGAGGGGGCGGGGGTGCTCCCCCGCAACACTGCAAGTAAGGAAAATTACTCAACTATACCAATGAAAAGCCATACCTTTGGGGTCAGGAGGCCCACTTTCAAACATGTAATCATAACAAGTGGGCGTGGGACCACATGGCTAGTTCAAGTGGTAGAGACAATGGCACATCGAGCTATTTGGTAGCTGCAACGGGCTGCCGGCTAAGGACCATCTAGGAGAATTTTTTCTCCTATATACACCACCCACAGGTGGTGGGTAACAATACGCAACAATTAAATTAAATTGCCATCTAAAGTATTGGCATGGGAAATTCATTAATACACTGCTGTAGGACATAATTATGGTGACTCACTGCATGTCATGGTACCTGATCCATGAAGAATCACCTTCCAAGCTATAATCTCAACAAATCAGGGCCGGGAACCTTCAAAAGGTGTGCCAAAATTCCTTCCAAAATAAGCCCAAAACCCTTACAAAATAAGCCAAAAAACCCTTCGAAAATGTGCCAAAAGTCTTTCCAAATCAACTTCTCTTCACTTTTGTTTCATGAGGTATGAACCTTAGAACTCCTTTTCTTCGCTTGTTTGCATAGTTCTAAACTTGCTTGAGTGAATGACTTGAAATGCTTCTTCTCACGCCTATTTATAGTGTATTTGAGATCTAGATTGAGGCGGATTGTTCATTGGTTGTGGGCTGACTTGTGCAATTCGCATAATATATAGTGAATATTCGAAAAATCATTTCTTCTCAACTATGAGGAGTTAGAGGGCGTGTAATATACCATTGGAAATGACTCGGAATAAGCTTTCCAACAATATATCTTATGCTTCCATTTGAACTAGGTAAATTGAGTAAAAATGCATTCAAAGATAGGGCATTCAAATGGGGCATCAAAAATCCAAAAACAATATTTCGAAATATGCTATTTGAATATGTAACTTTCTCTTTCATTTGGATAGCCTTTGACATCAATGACAACTTCTTTTAACAGCATCTTCATAGAGAGAATTTTAAGATTAATAAATGATGGAGTCCTTGAGACTCTTGGTTTCTTTGATTTTGGTGTTTGTACGGACTGCATAAAGGGAAAGTAGACCAACAAGACCAAGAAAGGTGCCAGGAGGAGTTTGGAAATATTAGAAATCGTACATACCGATATATGCAGACCATTTCCTACTCTGTGTCTAAATGATCATAAATACTTCATCTCATTTATAGATGATCACATGCGATTTATGTGTCTATATCTGCTATTTGAGAAAACTAAGGCACTAGATGCTTTCAAAAATTATAAGAAAGAGGTAGAGAAACAAATTGGAAAAGTAATCGAAATCGTGAGATTAGAAAAATGTGGAGAGTATTATGGAAGGTACATGGGACAAAAACTAGGTCCATTTGTGAACTTTCTTAATGAACTTGTTGCTCAATACACGATGCCCAACTAACCACATTAAGATGGTGTAGCTGAAAGGAGAAATCATACACTAATGGACATGGTGAGGAGTATGACTAGTAACTCCACTCTCACATTATCTCTATGGAGTGAGGTGTTAAAATGGCTGCATATATCCTAAACGGGGTTGCCACTAAGGTAGTTCCTAAAATTCCTTTCGAGTCAAGGAATGGTTGGAAACCAAGTTTAGGACATGTTCACATATGGGGTTGTCTTGTTAAAGAAAACCAATGGTTTTTTATTTGGTTATGCAGAAAGGTCCAAGGGATTTAAGTTTTATTGCCCTCCTCGTACACCTTGTTGTCGCACAGAATGTCTAGGCACTGCAATAATGGCTCAGATCGGGGGTTGTCACCCTGCTCCCCAACCTGTCCATTTAAGTTGTCTCCCTACAACAAGCTAAGGGGGGTAGACCATACGAAAATGGAATGAAGGAGACCTAGTTGGGAACCAACTAGTTCCGTAGACAAAGTGAAGCGACCAAGTACTTGATTAAGATTTAGCAAGACTTAGAGGATTTGATTAGATTTAAACGATTGATGCCAATGCCTCATGGAGTCAATAATCTTGCTAGGAAATTTAGGGCCAAGTAATTGATTAGAAACTGCTGCTTGGATGAGTGACTATCTTATATGAAATTCAGATCCTAAAGTTAATGTGAGATGCAAGAAACTTAGTTAACTTTAGTTAAATGCCTATCTAAGTTTTAACCCTTCGATCCTTTCTATATTGAGCCCGATTTCATAGTAATTGGCAAAGAGAAGATAAAGTGAAGCACACTAAGGTGTGATTATCGATACCTCTCTTGAAGATCTAACAAACTCGGTGCCTTTGGCGCTGTAGAGAGCTGTGGTTCTGATGAATGCAAGGTCACCGTTTTAAGTACTATTAAAAGCAGGTTTCTCAAGCAAAGATGGATGTATATCTCTCTCTCTATCGACCAAGCTTATGCTTGCAAGTAAATTTTAATTATGCAGATATGCAGAACTAACTTAATATGCAAATGCACGAGATGATTAGAAGATGAGATGAAGTTAGATTCAAGGATGGAAAAATGCTTGTGTCGCGATATATCAAAGCCCCTAATCACCAAAATGAAATGTTCACTTCACTAGACAAAGACTGAAAGATAAACCTCTTAAAATATCACAATTAAACCACAAGCTTACTTCAAATCTTTTTAATACAATTATAGCTCAAAGATAACAAAAAGTTCCTCACAATTTAATGTCAATGCCAATTGTATAGATGCTTAGTTTAAGAAACAAAAGATATGTAATTTATCACAATTCCATGATAGAGTACTTTAATAATTACTCGAAATATTCGCAAAATATTTAACATGCAATAAACATTAAATAATTCAAGTAATTAGATCACGCTTAGAGCTAATTCAACAACGAACAATCTCAATAGATGTCAAGCATAAGAAAATGCTCAAAACCTTAGCATGCAAAATACTCTAGCAATTAAATTTCGAAAATTTAAATACCATGCAAAACCATGATTCAAATGCTAAGCAATTTAAACAATTCCAGAATAAAAATGTTTTTTCTCAAGTGACTCAAATCTATAAAAATTTATCGCTTTACTATAGTCTTGACTATAGAAAAATAAAATTTTTTAATACCACAAATTTTCCCTTTAAATTTTAAAGTTCAAAAAATCCCTAACACAAAGAAAAACCCAAGAAGGAACTTTAGATTAAAAATGTAATTATTCCTTAGGCAAATTTTAATGTGCTAAGTTTTATGAAACAAATTTAATGTGGCAAATGCTTAATCAATGTTTTTTTGTTGTCTTTATCTTATGATGTGACAAAAGTAAAAAATCAAAGGGCCTATTAAATTAAATTTTCAATGGGCCAAAGGCGACATAAAAATTTAAATTTTCAATGCTCAAAAATTGTCTTTTGATTTAATTTCTTTAGAAAAATCAAAGTCACATTAATAAAAAATGGAAATGAAGAATTTTTAAATTTTAGTTTTTATCTCAAGCAAAATAAAATTTACATAAAAAAAAAATCAAAAGGAAAAGCAAAAATTAAAAAAATGAAATTCGATTTTAAAAAAAAAAAACCGAAGTCATGAAAAAAATTAAAAACAAAATTTTTCATGTTTTCCTTTTTTAATTTAAAAAAATACAAAATTAAAAGCAACTAAAAAAATAAAATTGAATTTTTGTTTTATGAAAATCCAACCCTAACAAAAAAAAATAGAACATAAAAAGAAACAAGGTAAATTGAATGGAAAAAGAAAGGAGAAAGAGTTTTTGTAGGTTTTGACGGTGGCAGCGAGGGGAAAGCTTGAGGAACACAAGTTGAAGGAGAATGGGCAGCAAGGAAGGATGGAGAAGAGGGAGAACGGACGAGTGAATGAGAGGAAAATATGTGAAGGAGATGCGGAAATGTGAAGGAGGGATTGCAGGATAAGAACGCCGCGAGGGAAGAAAAGGATTGTGGGAGAGGTTTTTTGCGGCTTGAAGGAGCTGCGAGCAGCAAGGAGAGAAGAAAAATGCGAGTCGGGATAGAAGAAAGACGCAGCAGACGAAAGGGTTGCAATTTTGTAGCAGAGAGAACTTAGATTTTGTAGAGAGGGGAGCAAAAACACAGCAGAAGAGGAGCAAAATCGCAACAGAGGAGGCAACGAAATTTTAAAGGGTTTCAAGGCAGCAGACGGTAGCACAACCACCTTAAAAATCTGTCCAAAAATTTATATTTTTTAAAATGATATATTCCTGCTTCAAATCCTCTCAGGAAAACTCATGAAATCCCCAAATCTAAATTTCAAAACCCTCGGATTGTAAATAACTTTGAATGATATCCCTGTAAAACGGTATCGAGGCCAGATCTTACCCTCCAGGGTCTAGATCTGGCTTCAAATAAAAACTTTCTTCAGCTTTGCATGTGCAAAAAAAAAGAAAACAAAAACACCCAGAACCCTGATATACAAAAATAAATGAAACTCAAAAAACCCAAGTTAGAAAAAAATTGCAGATCTATATAATTCTTTTTATTATTTTTTATATATTTTTTTTTTTCAGATTTATTCAGATCACAAAGATGTAGAATATACTCAGATATGAATAGTATGAGTCCAACTCCGGTCCCAGATCCGATAATATAAGGCTTTTAATAGCTGGATTTATCAATTTTCACAGATATTTAAAAAATATTTTGAGATTTTAGAGAGGTACTAGCCCAAAAACACCCTGCAAAAAAAATTTAATCTTAAGATAAGTCCCGGAGCTTATGTGAAGTAGGCTCAGAAAATATACACTGAGATTTGGTTGGTCCAACCAAGAACTACCCCAAACGCTCAATGAAAACTTGAAAGATCTCCTGCAAACACTAGATCAACCATCAAACCAAGAAGAGAGATAGAACAACAAAGAAATTATGAAGAAATAGAGATACATGCTACTTCGATCAAAATTAGGAATGTTACCCTAGATCCAACAAACTGAATAAGATACATGTATTCAAATTTTTCTAAAAGAGCTATTGATTGATTGTTTTCACATAACATTAAGCAAAAATTAAAATAATGTTACCATAAATTGATGAAGAGGAACACCACAACATGTTGAAATCCCAAAGACTTTTGCATTTATTCCAAAAAGTATACAAGAGAGCTTGAGAGCTTAGTACACTATTAAAAGATCGGATGAAAAGACAGACTGACACTGACCTCTAATTTATCTCCAACGGCTAGTTAACTTGATCCTGCTCAAATTAATCTCAACCGTTCATAAAGAGTTAATTAGTCTTTAATCATCACCATCGAAATTATTTAATTTTTGAGGAAAAATCGAATTTATCATTTAAGTGATTTGGAATTAACTCAAAATTAATTATTTTGAGTTAATTTCTTCAAAACTTTGACTTTGACTTAACCACCAAGGCCCAAGGGTCCAAAATTTTTCGATTTTGTCAATATTCCCTTGGCCGGGGACCTTCAAAAATTAACTTCTTTAAAATCCACGAATTTCACCATTATAGAAATTAATTTTACGTAGAACACAAAATTAATTAAATTTCTGGCTTAGGATTTAATTAAATTTTGCCAGAAAATTTAATTAATTGACTGATGAGGGGATTAATAATTTTTCCAAGCCTCTAATATTTAGCCATGGTGTCTAATTATGCGGGACGATGCACTAAATACTTTCTTACAAGAAGATTTTACAATTCAATACATGAAGGGGGACACTTGTTCGTTATAGACCCTCAACATTTACCCATTTACGCGACACAAAATATGATCTAGTAGACCAAGTAATCTGTAATAAAATAATCTAGCCAATTAGCTAGGATTATTGTCCAATTACTTTTATAAAGACTCGATAAAAAACACTAAGACTTACTTAATATCTTGACGACAAAATCCACCCTAGTTTGGGGTGAGGTTGGAGGGAAAAACTCTGCTGATCATTTGTGTCTAGAGACACAGATAAGTCAGAGGGACAAAAAACCTCCTAAGGTAGAAATCATCATCAAAATACTATGCTTACCTAGGTTGTTACTATGAAAATTCCTAGATTTAACAATCTCAAGAATCTTACTGCAACGATCTGAATCTACTTCTCCTAGATTATAAATTATGTTACAAACTTATTGAAGATCTCTTCATGAAATATCAAATTAAATTATTGAAGCAACCTACACCAAATTAAATATGATTTCGAAACATAGAAACTGAGCAAGGAAATACAAACACATAGGACACAGTGATTTTTTGACAAAAGTCTTCGGAAAAACCCAATGCGGGAAAACCGGTGCAACAACTCTGAGGGTTTATTATTATTAAGCAGTAGCAAATTTTGAATACATCACTGAATACCTCACAGGGTGATTCAGTTACAGAGAGAACTACTGGCAGGCGCTTTGTGATTTTACCTCACACAATCATTGAGAAACCCTGGTTGATCCAACCCCAAACTGACTGCCCCTTAGGTTTTTTCGCTGCCTCTGTGCAGTGCTTGCGTCAACCCAGTGTCAAGCCCAGGAGATTCGATTTTTGCCTCTTGGTCTCACACCTCGGCTTTTGAAAATCGAAATCCTCTGCAGATTTCAGACTCCTCTCTCTCCCTCTACGTTGCTTTTGCGTGGCCCTTCTAGCCTTGCGTCAAGGCTTCTAAATCACTCACTGCCTCTCTTTGCTGATGTACCTTCAATTGAGAACCTCTCTCTCCAGAAGCTGCTATCTTTGCCCCTCAACTGCAAGAGATCTCCTCAATCGACTTTTCCTCCTGAGAACTTCTCACTTCAGAAAATCGATTTCCTTAATCTTTTTGTGTGTGTTTTCCAAATGACCTTCAAGCCCTTTCTTATAACTTCCTGTTGGACAATCAATGACCTAGATTAAACCATAATCAAAGGCTCAGATCGTTTTGCTTGATCCATGGCTTTTTCTAGAAGTTTCACCCCTGATTAGATTAATACCCATTAATATTTTAATTCTCTTAAGTTTAGACTTAGGAATCCCATTAAAAATATTAATTATTTTAATAAAATCACTTATGGGTGGAATTTCCCAAAACGCTTTCCAGGTTCTTTGGAATGCACATGCCCAAGTCTCCCTGCAAAATTCGAGGCTTAGAGCACATTCGATGCTACCCCAAATCAACACTCCCTCTTAGCGAGGAATGTGCTCTAGCAATACACTGCTATTGCATACTGCTCTGACTTCTGAAGCATCGTCGTCTGCACTGCTGATGTCTGACATGCTGTCCACCAACTATTGCGCTGCTGTTGCTACTGTATTGCTGCCTTTGACACTGCCATTGCCAATGCTACATTTGTATTGCAACTCCCTCTCAAATGCTGCATTTGCTATGCTGCTAGCACTGCCACTGCTAACATTGCACCCGTATTTCAACTCAGTTGCTGAGAGAAGCAACTGAAAACACCCATAACTGGACAAGTATCCAGTGGATACACCATGGTGCTGAAGTCCTGATTACTGTTAGTCCCACGCTCTCTTCTGAAGCCATTGTGTTGTTGAAGCTTTGCACTACACCTCCTTGCTCTGCGTTGTTCACTTTTTGGTGCTACTAACCACTGCATTTGTCGAATCAACACTCCATGGCACTAACTGAAAACTCCACCATCCTGCTACTACTGATCATGGGCTCTCGTAGCAAGGTGATGATCCAAGAGGTGTGCTCCTCAAGGATCCTGGCCATCTTGTCAAACTACAACTCTATATCAGCCCACCTCCCTCCTGGAGGTATCTTGGCTGTCATGGCGAACTCCTCGTCCTGTTCAACCTTTGTGGCTGCAACCTTAGGATCATGCTTCTCATCCTTGTCCTTTTTCTTAAAAGGACACTGGGATGCATAGTGGCCCTTCTCGCCACATCTAAAGCACTTCACCTGAGAGACGTCCTTCTTTCGTCTCTGTTGCCCCTGTTGTCCCTCCGATGCAAGGGTTGCGTTATCCTCCTCCTCTACTTTGGGCTTCGACCCACTGGTTCTGTTGCTCTCGTCAAGTTTGACTTTGAGCAGGTTTCTCCTTAAATCTTCTTGTTTCAAAGCTGCCCACATCTCGCCCCAATTTGGCAATGCTGCTCTGCCTAGGATACTCTAGACAAATATTTGCCACTCATCCGAGGCGAAATTTAGAGCTAGTCTCACTAACTCCGAATCCTGAGGTGTATGTCCCACAACTGACAGCTCATCACGAGTCTCCTTCAGTTTCGTGAGGAATGGATCCACAGTTCTCCCTTCTGCATCTGAGCAGATCTCAACTTCTGCTCTAAGTACATCTTCCGTCTCTCGGAAGATCCCTGATACAATGTGGCCAAGGCATCCCACATCTCCTTAGCAGTCAGTCCCTTTGCTAGCAACGTGGCACACCACGAGATCCTTGACTCCATCCAGGATCATCCTCTTCGCCTTAGCCATCTCAGCTCTATACTTCTTCAGCAGATCTGCATCCACAGGGACAGCTACCACATTATCAACATACGTCTTGAGGGCATGCTCATCTAGAAGGAAAGTCATTCTAGCCTTCCAGATGGCATAGTTGGGAGCCTCGTCCAACTTGTCCTGATCCCTCAAGCCACCAGTTGCCATATCCTCCATCTCAGATCTATACTTTTTCAGCGGATCTACATCCGCAGGGACAACTACCACATTATCAACGTACGTCTTGAGGGCATGCTCATTTAGAAGTAAAGTGATTCTAGCCTTCTAGATGGCATAGTTGGGAGCCCTGTCCAACCTGTCTTGATCCCTCAAGCCATCGTTTTCCATATACTTCGAAAAAAATGTCGAACAACTCCCTCTTTCTCCCTACTATGTAGCTCCTAGGTTGCCTTACGCACTCCTTGATGGAGTTGGTAAGTCGCTGCTACTCTGCTGCTCAACAAATGAGAAATACTGATTTCCTCGGCAAGAAATCACTGAGGAAGCACTCCCTCACTATGCGATCTGCTTCTTCCTTTTGACGAATTTTATGCCCAACACTCAGCTTGCAGAAACTGCGTCCCTCTAGCTCTACGTGGCTCTGCATAGCTTCCTTTGCCTCGACAAATTCTCGATCCGATAGTCTTACCTCTTTGTCGGCTCACTTAGAGAGAGACACCCACAAAAATACAACCCTCATGGCTAGAACTGCACAATCCCTTAGGGGGTTCGAACTGCTGCTTGCTGCAACAAGTTGGCCCTTGCTTCAATGCTAGATCTACTCTTCCCCTGTTTCACATCAACAACTCTGATACCATGTGAAAATTCCTCGATCTAACAATCTGAGGAATCCTACTGCAACCAGCGGAATCTACTTCTCCTAGATTGTAAATTATGTTACAATCTTATTTCAGGTTTCTTCATGAAATATCGAAGCAAATTATTGAAGCAGCCTACACCAAATTAAATATGATTATGAAACATAGAAGCTGAGCAAGGGAATACAAACACGTAGGACACAATTATTTTTGGACAAAAGTCCCCGGAAAAACCCAATGCGGGAAAACCGGTGCAGTGACTCTGAGGGTTTATTATTATTAAGCAGTAGCAAATTCTGAATACATCACTGAATACCTCATAAGGTGATTCGGTTATAGAGAGAAATATTGGCAAAATCTTTGTGAGTTTACCTCACACAATCACTGAGAAATCTTGGCTAATCCAACCCCAAACTGACTGCCCTCGACTTTTCTGGTTGCCTTTGTGCTGCCTCTGCGTAGTGTTTGCATCAGCCCAGTGTCAAGCTGTCTGGGTGTTGCGTCACTTCTCTGGCTGGTCTATCTGATGCCCAGGAGATTCGATTTCTGCCTCTCGGCCTCACAACCCGACTTTCGACTTTTGAAAATCGAATTTGTTTGCAGATTTCAGACTCCTCTCTCTCCCTCTACGCTGCTTCTGCGTGGCCCTGCGTTAGCCTCTGCGTCTAGGCTTCTGGATCACTCACCGCCTCTCTCTGCTGATGTATCTTTGACTTAGAATCTCTCTCTCTAGAAGCTGCTATCCCTGCCCCTCAATTACAAGAGATCTCCTCAATCGATTTTTCCTCTTGAGAACTTCTCACTTCAGAAAATCGATTTCCTCAATCTCTCTGTGTGTTTTCCAAATGACCCTCAAGCCCCTTCTTATATCTTCCTGTTGGACAACCAACGACCTAGATTAAATCATAATCAAAGGCTTAGATTGTTTTGGCTTGATCCGTGGCTTTTCCTAGATGTTTCACCTCTGATTAGATTAATACCCATTAATATTTTAATTTTCCTAAGTTTAGACATAGGAACCCCATTAAAAATATTAATTATTTTAATAAAATCACTTATGGGTGGAATTTTCCAAAATGCTTTCTGTGTTCTTTGGAATGCATGTGCCCAAGCCTCCCTGCAAAATTTAAGTCTTAGAGCACATCTGATGCTACCCCAAATCAACAATTACATACATAATGGTCTTACTAAGATCATTTACATTATAACCATGCAGAATGGGTTTACATCTTTAACAAAATTGTCGGCTGATGATGAAATCTGAAAGGCACGAACGCTCTAACATGATAGATCCCTTTTGCGAAAAAAGGGGTGTATTGCTATGGGGTCGTTGACACAGAGTGGTCAACACACATAATATCATTGAAGCAAGAAATGCAAGGTTTCTCGAGGATAATGACATTAGTGGCAGTGACCAACCCCGAAATTTAAAATTTGAGGAAATGCAGGCTCCGATTATCATACCTACAAATATGGATTGGTTAACTGTACTTCAAGACAATCCACAAAATGTCATTATGGAAAAACGACAAATTAATGAAATGCCACCCCATAAGGATCAAGTTGTCAATGAACTTATTTTTTAAATACCAAAATATGTCAATGAAGAGATAGGATTAAGAAAATCCTCAAGAATAAGGAAACCTACTATTTCTTCTGATTATGCTGTGTACCCACAAGAGTTTGACCAAGACATTGAATTGAGGAAGATCCAATCTCATTTTTGCAAGCCATGAGTGAAGGAAATTCCAAACTCTAGCATGATGCTGTGTTAGAAGAGTGGGCTTTAATGGCTAAGAACCATATTTGGGATTTTGTTGAATTGCCTAAGGATGCCAAAGCCATTGGCTATAAATGAGTTTACAAAACCAAAAAAGACTCATTTGTTAATATAGAATGGTATGAAGCCAGACTTATGGCCAAAGGATTCACTTAGAAAGAAGGTATCAATTACCATGAGACCTTTGCTCCAATTTCTACGAAGGACTCACTTTGGATAATCATGGCATTAGTAGCTCATTTTGATCTAGCGTTGCATCAAATGAATGTGAAAATAGCTTTCCTTAATGGAGTTCTACAGGAAGAGGTCTACATGAGCCAGCTTGAAGGTTTTGCTTCAGATAAAGAAAAATGTTTGGTTTGTAGACACAAAAAATGAATATATGGGCTAAAACAACCTTCACATCAATGGTATTTCAAATTTCACGGTGTCATTTCTTCATTCGGCTTTACAGAGAACATTGTGGATCAATGTGTATACTTTAAGGTCAGTGGGAGCAAATTCATATTCTTGGTCCTATATGTGGATGATATTATGCTTGCCAGTGATCATTTGGCCTTGGTACATTAGGTTAAACAAATTTTGAAACATAACTTTGATATGAATGATATGGGTGAAACCTCTTTTGTCATGGCATAGAGACTCATAGAAACCGATCCTGAGGGATATTAGGACGTCTCAGAAGGCCTACATTAATAAGGTTATAGAATAATTCCACATGAAGGACTATTCATCTAGTGTGGCACCCATTGTTAAAGGTGATAAGTTTTGTCTTAATCAATGTTCGAAAAATGATTTGAAACGGCAAAATATGAAGACCATTCCTTATGCATCTACAGTTGGAAGTCCGTTGTAAGCTTAGGTTTGTACAAGACTAGACATTGAATTTGTAGTCGAAATGATAGGTAGATATCAAAGTAATCCAAGCATTAACCATTGGAGGGTTGCAAAGAAAGTTATTTAGTATCTGCAAGGTACAAAATACTACTTGCTTTGATACACAGGATCAAACCATTTGGAAGTGATTAGGTATTCATACTCAGATTATGCAGGATGTCTGGACTCTAGAAAGTCTACATTGGGATATTTTTTCCTACTTGTAGAAGGTGCCGTTTCATGGGGAAACAAGAAACAAAAGTTGATTGCTTCTTGCAATTTGGAGGTATAGTATATAGCATGTTATGAGGCTATTTCATACACTTTATGGCTATCAAACTTCATCATAGGGATTAGAATTGTAGATTCCATCTCTAAGGCATTAAGGATTTACTGTGATAATTCTACTGCAGTTCACTTCACTAACAACAATGAGAGTAGTAGCTCAAACAAACACATTGACATAAAGTGCCTTGTTGTTAAAGAACATGTTCAAAATCATTGGGTGACTATTGAGAAAATTAGCACTAAGTTAATGATTGCGGATCCCATGATGAAAAGGTTACCACCTAAGTTGTATGGGGAACATGTGGAGTGTATGGTATTCATTAACTTGTTTCATGCTTGATTTGTTATGTACATTTGAGACAACATTTAGTTTGATAATTGCAATTATGTTTTCGATAATTCTTAGTATATTTCACTCAAATTTGTATATAAAAAGGAGTAATGAATGACAGATTATCCATTGGGATTGTAAAGTTGGACATTGAATGGCATTTTGCTGCACATTCATAAAGAATTATGCCACATAAATTGTCTATTTAGAGGGAATCAATGTTATTGTAATACATGGGAGGTAGTATTTGTCTAATAGATTATTTACTGCCATGATTCATTCATTAAAACTCTTTCTTGAGAAACTATGTTTGTGTCAATTTGGATCAAGTGGAAAAATGCTAGAAATGTTTCTTATTGTGGTCCAAATTGCCATAAATCCACATATATGGTTTTGTAACTTCCCATGAAGTGTTGGTTATGGTCAGAAATAACCACCCTATTAACTCAAAGTTAGTTGATGATATTTGTGTTGAAATTTTGATGTTCTATGCTATAACAATTACTTATTACAAAACTTCTCTTTGTTGCAATATCAGTTTAAGCAATTGTAGATAGAACATAAACCAAATGTACAATAGAAGACAACCAAGAACAAAATGAGACACACAAAATTTAGGTCCAATGACCAAGGTAAAACCCCATAGGGGTAAGCCCAACTGGATTCTTCTTCTATTAGATATCAATTGTTCAACAAAGATACAAAGTACAATGAGAGATCAAGAGAATGGGTAAGTTCACCCAAATCTGAGCAAGCTGAAGCATAAAGATCACTGGTAGCAACAACAAATGCAAACACTTAATCAACCTCCTCTTCAACTGAACCAACACTGAAACACTGAATCAACCTCCACTTCAACTGAAACAACACTGAAACACTAAATTAACCTTGGCTCACCAAGTCTTGCTCTTACTCTCCAAGTCTCTCTCTCACAATCTTCTTAAAGTCTCTCCAACTCTCTCTCTCAAGATCGAATTCTTCTTTCACACGCACAAGTAGTAAGGTGAGATGATATGAGACACATATATATAGGTGGTGCAACAAATTCATGCCATAAAGGAGGTACAACTCACATGCCATGAGGTAGGTGCAACACATGCCTTTTTGGGAAGAGTAACTTATGCCATTATGGAGAGGCAACACATGCCTTTTTGGGAATAGAAACGTATGACTTAAATGAGAGTGTAACATATGTATTAATGAGAGTGTAAGAGGAATCTTTCATGACACGCCTTTAATGAGTGTGTAAGAGAGAGTGTAATGTAGTGTTATGTGAGTGATCAAGGAGAGAGGTGCAAAGTGATTGAGTGTCATGAAAGAATGGGGACTTGAATTTCCTTTTGATAATATCATAGTATCATGAAGGATAATAATAATAATATTGATGATTAAGTCAAAATTGAACTATTAGGATTGATTAATGATAAGTTAGGTGATTTTTCATCAACTATACTTTATTACCAATTGATGCAAGGTGATTTACTATTTTTGGAAAGTGATACTTGAGATGCTAGGGAGGAATTTCTTTCTACAACAAAGATCTCTATTCATTTTTCCTCATCTCTGTTCATCTCTGCTCTGGAATAATGATGTCTCTATCTAATGAAGAAGAATCATCATAGGGGAGATTCATCTATCACCCTATATCCACCGATCTTCCCACCTTGACCCAGACTTGGGTGGATTACCACTTGTTAACACATGACATGGATCACGCACAACCAAGTCTCACCTCAAGAGTCAAGTGATAGAACACCTGCATCCATAGACTTTGTCAACAGATGACAATAACCAAGTCTCATCTCTGCTTGGGGTGATTACCATTTACCCCTTGTCAACACACGACAAAGATCGCACACAACCAAGCTTCACCACACCCATTGGCTAGATGGGTGGCAATCCCAACAAGCTCGACTTATGGATAGGATGCATACTGGGGTATACTCTTGGCAAGTCTCAAACTTGATGGTAGGGGAGGATTACCACTTGCCAACACATGACAAGGATTGTGCACAACCTACAGCCAAGAGTTCCCTCAACCCCAGGAGCTGTCTTGGCTCCATTCCCAACCTGTGAGCTCAGTCAAGAGGGCAGAGCATAGATCAATGTTCATGATCATCCATGATCACCCCTTCCAGGAAGGGTCACATCTGCCAGTCCAAGCTGCTCTCTGAATTCAAGAACTTCCCTTTCGATAAAGGCTTGGTAAGTATGTCAGCGACCTAATCATCAGTTGCAATATGATGGAGTCTCACTTCTCCTCTCTGCTCCATATCCCAAATATAATGATATCTAGTCTCAATGTGCTTGGACTTGTCATGGAACACATGATTTTCTGCAAGTTGAATCCCACTCTTATTGTCGCAGTATATTACTGTTGTATCTAATACATGCTCAAACAACTCTCCAAAGAGCTTCCCAACCATATTGCCTCATAGCTAGCCATGCTAGCAGCATTGTACTTGATTTCAGCTGTGCTAAGGGTTACAAACTTCTGTTTTCTGCTCATCTAAGATATCATGGCAGATCCCATACTAAAGCAACATCTAGATGTGCTCTTTTTGTCAGCAGAGTTGCCAACCCAATCAACATTAGAGTATCTGTGTAGTCTCACATCTCCGACAGCGTATCTCAATCCAGGATTGATGGTCCCATGCATGTATCTCAACACATGCTTTGCAACAATCCAGTGTGCATGTGATGGCTCAATCGTATATTGGCTCAGAGTATTGATTGCAAAACATATGTTCAAATGAGTGTTCACTAAGAACATTGATGCCCTAATCAGTTGTCAATACTCAGAAGGATTTGCCAAATCAAGTCTTGCAACTTCACCACAAACTTCTTGAAATTCATTTACCTTGGTGTATTCATGGATTTATATTCTATTATACTAAATCTTTCTAATAGCTTGACAACATATTTTCCTTGAGAAAGGAAAATATCACCAGGTCTCTGCCATACCTCTAGGCCCAAAATTTAGTGCATCAAATGAAGATATTTCATTTCAAACTTAGAAGTGAACCCCCTCTTAAATTGGAGGATAAGAGGTTCTCCACCTATCAAGAATAAGTCCTTAACATATAATACTAGAATCAAAGGCATACCTTGGATCATTTTAAAGTAGAGATTTGGATCAACATTGCTTTTGGTAAAACCAAGCTTCATCAAGAAGCTATCAATGTCGGCATACCAAGCACTTGGGGCTTGCTTCAATCCATAGAGAGCTTTCTTCAGTCTACACATGAGTTTTCCTGTCATGTTCTTCAAAGCCTTGTGGTTGCTCCACAAATACTTCTTCCTTGAGGAAGCTGTGTAGAAAGCTAGTTTTCGCATCCATTTGATGAATCACCCATCCTTGGGTAGTAGCTAGAGCCACAATAGATCAAATGGTAGTATATCGGGCAATAGGTGCAAAAATCTAGTCATTGTCTACTCCCTCTTTCTGAGAGAAACCTCTGGCCACAAATCTAGCTTTATATTTTTCAATACTTCCATCCGCACGATGTTTAATTTTGTACAACCATTTGGAAGTGACAACAGACTCCCCGTTGGGTCTTGGAACTACTTCCCATACATCATTATGTATTATGGACTCATATTCTTTGGCCATAGCATCTTTCCATACTTGATCTTTCACCGCTTCTTCAAAAGTGCATGGTTAAGCCTGTATAATGTTACTCATGGCTACAACGTATCCCTGGAACCAACATTGTTTCTTGCTTTCTCTGAAGGTTCCTTTGGGGGCATCATGTCTATCAACATCCTGTAAAGTGTCACGAAGCCATAATGGCCTCTTTCTAGTAGGAGGATCACATGGAGGAGGATCCAAGGGGTCCATGGGATCCATGGGTTCATCAACAAGACCGGGCTCAAGCTCAGGATCTTCTTGTGTTTCCAAGGAATCATCTTGGCTTTTCCAAGAGTTGCATCTTCATCAAATGTTACATCCTTGCTAAACTCTATCATTCTTTGACAAAACACGTATATTCTGTAAGCTTTAGAATTTTCACAATAGCCAACAAATGTACCTTTCTTACCTAAAACTTCCAGCTTGGTCCTCTTTTCCTTTGGCACATGAAAGTAGATAGGGTAGCCAAAGATCCTTAAATGTCCAACCTCAGGCTCTTCACTAGTGAATACTTCTTCAGGACTTTTGTTGTTTAAGGCTTGGTGTGGAGATCTATTTTGGACATAGACAACAATGTTAGCAACTTCTCCCCATAGAAACTTTGGTAACTTTTGATCATGCAACATAGCTTTGACTGCTTCCATGATAGTTTTGTTCTTTCTTTTAGCCACACCATTTTGCTCTGGGTTATATGGTACAGTGGTTTCTTTCCTAATTCCAACTTCTTTGCAGAAGTCATTGAAATCATTTGAAGTGAACTCTCCTCCATTGTCGAATTTGAAGATTTTGATCTGCTTTCCTATTTGCCTTTCTACTAGGGTCTTGAAGTCTTTGAACATGTCAAATGCTTGACCTTTGTTTTTCAAAAAGAAAATCCATGTCTTGCGAGAAAAATCATCCACAAAGATTATATAATACAAGTAGCCACCGAGAGAATTTACGGGCATAGGTACACATAAATCAAAATGTATAACGTGAAGTACTTGACTGGTTTTGCTTTTGCTTGAAGGGAATGATCCCTCTACATGCTTTCCACTTGCACACCCTTCACATCATGATCCACCTTAATCTCAGGCATTTCGGAAACCATCTTTCTCACATGAGGCAAAGCTTTATAAGTTCGGATGGGCAAACCTTCAGTGCCACAATTCACATTGATGATTACTATCATGAATTAGTGCATGGATTGGTCTTCCATTGATTTTATAAAGAGCTTCAAATATCGATCCTAGAGTGAAGGCATCTCTCATGCTAGATCTCATTGGCCAAGTGAGAACTTTTCCATTTATGAAAACAACTTTCATTTTGTTGTCTTCGAAGGCAAATATAGATACAAGATTCATTTTCAAATTAGGTACATACAAAACTTCTTGAAGAGACATAGTTTTACTTTGATCCAAATGAAAAGAAACATAACCAAATCCCTTTATAGGTAGAATTATCTTCAAGTATAATTTTTAGATTAGTCTCCCTCTCAACCAGATTTGAGAGAACTTCTTTATAACCAGTAAAGTGTCTTGAAGCACCGCTATCAACCAACCATCACAAGAATCTGTAGAAGAGGAACTAGAAAGAGCAAAAGCGAGCAAGTACTGTGATTGTGTTTCAACTGCATTATTATCATACCTTGGGTTTCTTGAAATCTTGGAAGAACGGTAGCTTTCTTTATGAACAACAAGAGCTTGTCTTCTTCTATAATCAGATCTGAAGTTGTTGCTACGATTGTTGTGGTTGGATCTTGGTGCACTTCTATTTTCTGGACATTCATGGGCATAGTGGCCATGCTTATGGCAATAGTAGCATTGAACTTTTGATAAGTCCCTGTTCCATTTGTAGGAACTGCTGGATCTAGGAGTAGGCTTTCTTGAAAAGTGATGACCTCTTTTAACTTTTTGCTTCTTGTCTTGGACAACAAAGATAGTAAGTTCTCCCTCTTCATGTTTGGGAATTCTTCCTTTGGCAATCATTCTGGTCTCTTCTTGGCTGCACTTTCTCAGGAGATCATCAAATGTGGGACACTTATCATTGTTGCTAATGGTAATAATAAAAGTTTCCCAAGTTGGAGAAAGACCTCCAAGCGTAATCAACACTATCTCTTTATCAGATACAATTTCACTAATAGTGGACATCTGATCTTTGATTTTAGATATCCTCATGAAGTATTCTTGAATGGTTTCTCCTATGTTCATCTTAATGTCCTTGAGTTGATTCTTTAAAGCAAGGATTTGACTCAAGTTTTTTACTTCATACATTCCAATAAGCTTGTCATACATTTCCTTAGATTTTTTCAACTTGGAGACATATGTGTTGAGATGGTCTTCAAGAGAATCAAAGATAATCTTCTTAGCCTTGACTTCTCCTTTCTTGTATCTGGCCGTGATAACAACATTTGAATTTTTTGGTGGTTCTGCTACCTTGCCTTCCACATATTCCAGTACATCATGTTTTTCAAGAGTAATGCCCAATCTTGCCTTCCATGGAACAAAATTTGAAGCATCATTCAATGTCTCTTCATTCTTGAAGTAAGAAGACATCTTGATCAAGTCAAATAAATTTTAGCAGTGAAATGATAGCTTCTTATCTTCTTGGGCTTGTCTTCACCAAAACTTTGATACCATGTCGAAATTATGATGTTCTATGCTGTAACAATTACTTATCAGAAAACCTCTTTTTGTTGCAATATCAGTTAAACAATTGTAGATAGAACATAAACCAAATGCACAATAGAAGACAATCAAGAACAAAATGAAACATGGAGAATTTAGGTCCACTGACCAAGGCAAAACCCCACAAAGGGAAAACCGAACCAGATTCTTCTTCTATTAGATATCAATTGTTCAACAAAGATATAAAGTAGAATGAGAGATCAAGAGAATGAGTAAGTTCACCCAAAGCTGAACAAGCTGAAGCATAAAGATCACTAGTAGCAACAATAGATGGAAACACTGAATCAACCTTCCCTTCAACTGAATCAACACTGAATCAACCTTCCCTTCAATTGAACCAACACTGAAACACTAAATCAACCTTGGCTCACCAAGTCTTGCTCTTACTCTCCAAGTCTCTCTCTTAAAGTCTCTCCAACTCTCTCTCTCTCTCAATATCTAATTCTTCTTTCACAAAACACAAGTAGCAAGGTGAGATGATATGAGACACATATATAGAGGAGGTGCAACAAATTCATGCCATAAAGGAGGTACAACTTGCATGCCATCGGGTAGGTGCAACACATGCCTTTTTGGGAAGAGTAACTTATGACTTAAATGAGGAGAGTGTAACATATGCATTAATGAGAGTGTAAGAAGAATCTTTCATGAGATGCCTTTAATGAGTGTCTAAGGGAGAGTGTAACGTAGAGTTATGTGAGGCACCAAGGAGAGAGGTGCGAAGTGATTGAGTGTCATGAAGGAAAGGGGACTTGAATTTCCTTTTGATAATATCATAGTATCATAAAGGATAATAATAATAATAATAATAATATTGATAATTAAGTCAAAATTGAACTATTAGGATTGATTAATGATAAGTTAGTGATTTTTCATCAACTATACTTTATTACCAATTGATGTAAGGTGATTTACTATTTTTGGAAAGTCATACTTGATATGTTAGACACGACTTTCTAATTTTAGGAGAAAGTCACTCCAGAATTGTCAGAAATGAGTTTTTATTTAAGGCAATTTATTCTAGAGTTGCCAATTTTCAACAATTTGATGGAAAGATCATCATAAAGACAGGTGGATAAGTTTCATGTCTAAGTTGCACGAAGCGCCGAAACGTTTTAGAGTTTCTGAAACAGGTACGTTTAGAAACGCCACCTCCAAAAAATGGAAATGTCGACTGAAACGTCATATATATAATATACAAAAAGAAATTTATAAATAAGTGAATAACACATTATCTTGCAAGAAACGAGGGAATAAGACCCATAGATGACAATTTAGAAGGAAAACCAAATCTATATTAACTCTTATAAATGATTAAATGATGGTCGAGTTTCAGTCGAGTTTCAACCAAGTTTCGGAGTTTCGGGTATGTGTATGGCTCGAAATGTCGAATTTCTAGAAGTTTTGTGCAACATAGTTTCATGTTAATTTTTTTCCATTTTGCATGCTATAATATGTGAATTAGGGTTTCTATGTTTGCCATGTTAAAAATTGTAATATCTTTCCTTGAAATCTTAATTTTTCATGGCATGTAAAATTTGTTTGCTTGAATCCTCAAGAGAAATTTGATATATGCATCTTTTGACTTTAAAATCTCCTATATGAAGAAGTTGCTAGGGTTTGTAGGTAGAGATATTCATTCTCTCACCCTTTTCATCGGTGCCCTTTTCATAGATCTTGCGCTAAATGACTCCATTGCCCATTTAGATCAAGGCATTACACTAGTAGGTGCTGGTCAAAAGGCTCTAATTTCTCTATTTTTATCTTTTTCTTGGTAACTAGGGCTAGGGTTAAGTTAATTTGCATTTTCAAAAATTTTATATTTAGGTGTTATTGCCCTAATGAAGGGATTGCATTTAAAAATGAAAAAATCTAGCATTATTGGCTTGCTGAAACCCTAATCTAGGGTTGACATCATCTTATTTATTGCTCCTTTATTCGTCTTTCAGCCACAAAACTGCATCGTTTTCCCTAAACCTAGTCTACCCCTTTGTTAACCTCGCTCGTTTGTTGATCCACGCTTGATAAGCTATCTTTTGGAGATGTTATATGACATTGTGTGCTCTAAATTTGCATATCTTACAAACCCTAGCTTATAAGATCTCTCTTCTAAATTACATAGGTCTTAAGGAGGCATACTTAAACCTTGGGCAACTTTTATTTTAGCCTTTCCAGGTTCTGCCGGTACCTTTCCTTCAATTATTAGACCTTGCATCGCCATTGAGCCCTTCTTAATTGAATATCCTTTTGGTGATCTTTTGTAGGGAAGCCTCCCTTGTGGAATTAAATTCACCACTAAACAAATGGGGAGAGGCTACTGAGGTGACAATGGTGGTCAATCTCTTGTTGCCATAAAACCTAGATTGCCTAGCAGGGCTTTGCGCTAGGCTTGCTTGATTTTGCAATCACAAGTCCAAACATTATTAAGCCTTGTAATCATTGTTGAAAGAATTCCATCTTGCATTCAAGATAGGGGATAGTGGAGTCTTATGGTTCGTGATGCAATATAGTTTTTTCCCATTTTGCCATTGTACTAAAAGTGGGCTTATCATAAGTGTGATGCTTGCAATGTGTGAGAGTATCCAAAGAGAGATGATATACAATCTTTGGAAGGAAGAGATGGGAGGACCTTGTCCCAACCAAGAGGCCAAGGATCCTAGGCAAAGAAGAAGGGATCTAAATCTAGAGGGAAAAGCCAACACTCTTCCAAAACTAGCAGATATAGAAAGACTAAACTCAATAGGTTGGAGATTCTACTCGATTTTTAAGGAAAGTTGGGCAAATAAGGCAAGCGAGAAGGGTAGGCCACTGAGTTGATGAAAGGGTTAATCTTGTTTTAATATGCCTAGAAGTGTTAGGAATTGGCTCTTATGTGTTTGTTTAGTTTATATTACAGTGGCTAGTAAACTAAATAGAAATGCAACTATATGCAATTTACTTAATCCACCTGAATATGCATGAATCTGAAAATGAAATGATGTATCAATAGATACAATCATTATTACTTTCAAACCCAATGAAAGTAGCAAACAACAATCATTGATGTTGGTTATGTTGAAATTCTATATCAAGTGCAGTAGAATACAATTTTTTGATTTGATAGTTACTTCCTAATGATTTTCAAACGTATTTCACATGCCACTATTATCATTGAATAGTTACACACAGATATGTCAACTGTAAAAGTAGCGGAAACAATAAAGAACTATGTTGCCAGGAAACGTGGGTTCAGGGATGGGTACGGGGACGGGGACGGGGACGGGGACGGGGACGTCATTTTCTGAAACAGGGTGCGTGGGTTCGTCGGGGGTATATATAGTTATATATATATTATATAAATATATATTTATAAATTATAATATAATGATTTGTATATTTTTTCAACTTTAAACAAGAAAACTAAAATACTTATGATTTAAACTTTAAATATTTAAACATGCACATCATTGAACATTGAACATTCACAATGAAATTTCAAAATTGCTAGTGTTATATCAAGTGCAAATTGGAGTTTACATATTAGTAAGAATTGTGATATATGTCCATTGTCATTCTACATTCAAAATTTGCCTTGAGGCATCTCCAAACAAAACTAGGAGATTTTAAAATACTAAAATAAAAATAGCTAATGGTGAACAATGGCTTCCTCAAGCCATGTCATCAACATCATTTAGATCTTCAATTAGCATGCTCTCCAAGTAGGAACCACTCTCATCTTGAGGCTCTTTCTCATCCATAGCAACTGGAGGTAGCTCAATAAGGCCATCTGGTTGTATCTCCTCGCCCACACACATAGCATCATTTGTGTATTGGCCCCATCTCTTGAAAGGACCCTCCTTGTAATGAAGATATTTTTGAGATATGAGACAAAGTGTGCTATGAATGTACACTAAGTTCTCTGCCTTCTTTGAGCCCAACCTATTTCTCTTTACTGAATGGATAAAGGCATAAGTACTCAAATTCCTCTCGAAAGATGTAGAACTAGCTACTTGGAATATTAGGGGAAGCCCATTAAATTAATTAAAAATTTAAAAATAAAAACTAAAATGAACTCCAAAGAACCCGATTTTGGGGTTCCAAGTACCCATCATCAGGGTTCTTCGTACCTGTCAAGACAAAAGAACCCAATTTTTTTTAATGGAGAACTCGGTTCTTCATAGAAGAACCCAGTTCTTACGGATTCTTCTCAGAAGCACCCATACAAGAATCCGGTACTTGGGTTCGAGAACCCGGGACGGGTTCGAGAACCCCACCCCCGGGTTCGGGAACCCGTGCAACATAGTTTTTTGTAAATGTGTCACTCTTGCGCCATAGCTTGTCCACCAAACATCTACAACAAATAAGAGAAACACAAGAAAATTCATTGAAATTTGAATGTTGAAAGTATAAACAACGAGAAAAGAGACATTGAAACTTCAAAATTGAAACTTGAAACTGATTGAAGCTTACTTGGCATTTGGTCTTCCTATTTTGAATGGTGTTTTAAAGGCCAAATGTTCCACCAACCCTCTTATAAATTTCCATTTCCTTGGAAATCTCTGCGTGATCTTGCAAATTTGGCACCATCTTCTAAACGCAAGTGAGGAATCCATCCATAAGCTCATCATCAAATCTAAATCCATAGGTGTAAGAGAATGCTACGTTGAGGTAGGTCCTTACAACATCAATGGGGCGATGTAGTGTATTGTTTTGTCGCTCATCAATCACACCCCAAATCAATTGTCGTCTTTCAAATCCGTGATCCCGTTTATCCTCATAATAAGAACAGATGGATTCTTTGGCCCTATCCATGGCCTCATACAAATAGCCAATTGTGGGCTTGTCTCCATCAACCTATTGAATAACCTTTACCAAAGGTTATTGATGGCACAAAACTCCTCCACTCTCGCCCAAAAGCTCTCCTGGTATGACACTAGCCTGCATATGGCTTCCCGCTCTGGTCTACGGCTGAATGATAAAGCATGCCACTCATTTGAAAGGAACATTCTCTTTACCTCCTACATACAAGTCAAGAGAGACTTAAGAGGTATAAAGTTAGTGGCAAAACGTGTGATAGCAGGATGCACCAACTCCTTGTTATTTATGAATTTCCTCATTAAGCTAAGCACAGATGCATGATTATACATAAATTTTGCAATGCTTCTATTGATTTAACAATATCCCAAATAAAAGGAATTTTGCCCATATCCTCTAGAATTAAATCAATGCAATGTGCAACACAAGGAGTACAAAACAAGATAGGATGCTTCATCATAAGCAACCTGCCTGTAGCAACATAGTTAGTAGCATCATCCATTTGACTCGGACAACATTTTGTGGACCCACCTCTCGAATGTACCTGTGTGACAACTCATATAATAGTGTTGCATCTTTAATATGTGTAGATGCATCAACGATATTTCACAAACATTGTCCCCTTGGGACAATTAACCAAGAGTTAAGTAGGGCCCTGCCCTTTTGATCGGTCTAACCATTTGACACCACAACACATCCTGTGATTTCCCATGATGCCCTAATGATCCAGGTGGATCTCTAGACACCAGGGGCATGAAAAAGACTCAAAATTCAAAGTGGCAGAAAATCGATTAACTTGACATTAGATCGAAGTGCTCGTCGCCCTGATTCCAACGGTGCGAACGACACTCCAATCCGAGTCCGAATGAGGAAGATAGATATAGTCAAAGTTGTGGGTTGACTTACCCATGTGGTAGGCTTAAGGAGGGCACAATTTGGCAAAAACCCGGCACCAAAATCTGGCTAGTTTTCTGGGCAAATTTGTGAGTCTGTTAATTTGTCTCCTAACGCCTAAGGTTCTGGAAAATCCCCAAAGGGGTGGTGGTTACAAAATATTAATAAAAAGATGGGGCAGGCGGCCATGACCCCGCCTCCCCCGGAACTACCACATAACAAATATTAAAAAATTAATGGGGTGGGTGGCCATGACCCCGCTGCCCTCAGTACCCACCGAACCACAAGCATACATATGTAGTGGGGTGGGCGACCATGACCCCGCCACCTCAGAACCACACAACAAACACATTAAAAAATAGTGGGGGGCGTGGGTTGTCAACCCCGCCGCCCCTCCACCTCACTACATATAACAAGCGCCGACGAAAGTTTGGGGAGCGGGCCACCGGACTGGTGGACCCGCCCCGTTTCAATTGTTATGACATATAAAAAGGAGGGGGCAAGATTTGATTCCCTGACCCCTCCTCAACTAATTCTAATGATAACCACTGCACCAACTAACTTGTTGTTTAATCCGCCCACAATTTTATATTTAAACCTATTTGTTCAGTGTGCCGGAAGGGAGGAGCGTGCACGCAGTTTGAGGCAGACCAATTTTGCAGGTGGCAGAACCATGAGCAGTGCAGAGAGGGGGGTGGAACCATGATCTGAGCAATTTCTCCAGAGGAGTCAGATTTTCACTTTGTTAGATTTCGACAAATCTTATATGGTTTCAGCATTTCTCGACACCACAAACTCAATGGTGCTGTCCATTTCTCCAGCAAAGTTTTGCATTTTTCGGCTATTTTCCAGAATGGAGGTATAAGACTCCTTTTTGTAAATGATGATAGTACTCTTCTTTCTCATGCCACTTAATGAATGAAGGCCTCCCCATTGAATGAGCAGGGCCTAGAGACGTAGTCCAAATCGGACGAACTCCATTATCAAGTCTCTTGTCTTCTTTCATGCTTTTATGTCTTTCTCCTCTTCTCTCACGTGCACATTAAATTTCTATGTTTAAGCTACAATTTATGCATGTAATCCTTTAATACATCTATAAGCAAAATATCTTGGATCAAGTGGTATCAGAGCAGATCTTTGTAGATGCGAATTTCATGTTTGTATGCTAACAAGAAACAGGCTCCGAAGAGGCGAAGGGAAACTAAAGTCTTTCGATCCTGAAGCGGGGCGTGCAAATCGAAAGAGAAACATGGCGGATGAAGAGGCTCGTTATGAAGAGGAGCTCAATTTCAACAAAACCTTCTATACAATGGCAGAAAATGTCGATTAGTTGTGTTTAAGGCTGGAGAAAGCAGAAGGGAAAAAGGCAGAAGAACAAGGTTCAGTGCATGGAAATGGTGAAGAAGAACCCCTTCCTTCTCCTTCCATGAGTGAAAGTTCTTCCTCTCATCACCATCATCATAGAAATTCAAGGGATTTATCTAAGAAACCTTTCTTTAAATTAGATGTCAAATTTGATCTTCCCGTTTTTAAAGGTGAAAGTCATGCAGGAAAGCTTAGTAACTGGATTAGGCAGATCGAAATCTACTGTAGGATTCAATAGATCGAAGAGGACGAGGCAAAGATTCAGTTGGCCTCTCTTGGGCTGAGTAGCACCGCTCTCGTCTTGTGGGAGAGCAAATTGCGAAGCAGTAAGAGTGTGGGTAATCTTCTTTCTTCATGGCTTAGTTTCATTTCTGCATTAAAGGAACAATTTTATCCCATGGGTTATAAGCAGAAAGCCTTAATGGATTGGCAATACTTAAGGCAAGGCAAAGGTCAGGATGTTCAAAGCTTTACAGAGGAGTTTAGAAAACAAGCACTTAATTTGGGCATTGCACTTGACTCACCTGAAGTAGTAACTAAGTATATTGGATCACTACATAGTTACATTAGACATACATTATTATTGTTTGAACCAACTACTATTGACTCGGCCAGTGTAAAGGCCATTCATCTTGAGAACAGGGGCAAAAATGAAAGAGATGATCATTTCAAGAAACCACCTTTCAAACCTCCCAATGGCAAACCCAAAGTGAAAGGAAAAGGAAAGGAGAAGAGGACGACATCAACCAAGAAAGATGAAGGTGAAAGGCCTTATGGCACTCACTGCAAAAAGCAAGGTCATGACGACGATCATTGTTGGAAATTGTACCTGGAAAAGAGACCAAAGAAGCATGGAGGAAAAGGCAAACAGAAGACAGTGGCAACTGTGCAGCAAGACCTTAGATCCGATTCCAAAGATGAAGCATTGATCACATCAGCAGGAACAAAAGGTACTCTTACACCTTATGTTAATTCTAAATCACATGAAGGCACTAGTTCAATAGACAAGTCTCCTCCTAATGAACGAAAGAGAATTGATCTATTTCATATTAGAGTTATCATAAATCATATAAAAGTGGAAACTCTATTTGATAACGGATCCCAAGCAAATCTAATTTCAGAGTCCTTGGTAAAGAAGCTAGGCTTAGAAACCAAACCACATCCAAAACCTTACCTGCTTGGATGGATACATGATAAAGCAAAATTGAATGTAACTAAGCAGTGTAAGGCTAAATTTGTGATCGCTTCTAAGTTAGTGGATGAAGTGGAACTTGATGTGATACCATTGGATATCTGTGGCATGGTGTTAGGGAGTCCATATTATATGATAGAAAATCAATCTTCTTCTATCATGAAAACAAATACCAAATCACAAAAGATGGGGTAGAATATATTGTAAGGGCTTATCAAACTAAAATCAATGCCAGCCTTGTAAGTACAGGACAAATGAAGAGGTTGGTGAATTCTAGTAAGGGTTGCATGCTTATGGTTGTAAGGGGGAAAGATGCAGAATTATCCGATGCTTTCCAGGGTTGTGATTGTGTGCATAAAAAGGAATTATGTGAATTAATTTCTAACTATGATGAGATGTTTCAGAAACCAAGGGGATTACCTCTGAAGAGGGAAATCCAACATGAGATCCATTTGCAGCATGACGCTCCTTTACCGAATATTGGCATGTACAAGATGTCGACCATTGAGATGGAGGAGATCAAAAAGTAGGTGTAGGAACTATTGAACCAAGGGGTCATGAGACCAAGCACTTCTCCATGCGGCTCACCGATTGTCTTGGTGCCGAAAAAAGATGGCACATGGAGGATGTGCGTGGATTACCGAGCACTAAACAAAATCATGGTGAAAAATTGTCACCCTCTTTCGCACATTAATGATTTATTAGATCAGTTAAAGAATGCTAGCTATTTCACCAAATTGGTTTTCTTTAGTGGTTATCATCAAGTCCGAATTGCAAAGTAGGATGTGTGGAAAACAACCTTCAAGACCAAACAGGGGTTGTTTGAATGGATGGTGATGCCATTCGGACTTTGCAACGCTCCAGCCACTTTCATGAGGGTTATGCATGATCCCTTTAGGCCTTTCACTGATGAATTTGTTCTTGTATATCTAGATGATATTCTTGTCTTTAGTAAAAGTTGGAATGAACATGTATGCCATGTGAAGAAAGTGCTTGATGTATTGAAAAAAGAAAAACTCTATGTAAAATTGTCAAAGTGTGAGTTTGGGAAAACCTCTTTGGTTTAACTAGGTCATATTGTTGGTCATGGTTAGCTAGAAATTGATCCTTCTAAAGTTGAAGCAATTGTAAATTGGCCTAAGCCTACTAGTATAATTGAGGTTCACAGCTTTTTGGGTGTAGTACAGTATTGGAGGAGATTTATTGCCAATTTCTTTATTATTGCAGCACCTTTACACACATTGACAAGTGTAAAGCAAGTCCTTCAATGTGGAGGAAAGCAATATAAGTCCTAAATATTGAAAAAAAAGATCAGCGCTGCACCGGTCTTGGCCTTACCAGATCTCCAACAACCATTTGAGATCGAGACAGATGCCAACGGATATGCCATGGGAGCTGTACTGATGCAGCGAAAGAAGCCGATATGTTACCATTCAGAGAAGTTCTCTCAGGCTGTGGTAAACTATCCCACTTATGACAAGGAGTTATATGCCTTGGTCCAGAGTGTGAAAAAGTGGAAACACTACCTGATTGAAAAGGAGACCATCATCCATACGGATCATCAGCCCTTACAGTATCTTTAGTCATAAACCAAGTTGCAGAAATCTCGTGATTTCAGGTGGATGGGTTTTCTTTATCAGTTTCATCTGGTAATAAAGTATAAGAAGGGCACTAGCAACACAGTGGCTGATATGCTATCTCACCCTCCTATTTCTGCTTTTGTTATTTTGCATAATGCTTCGTTATCTTTTGAAAGTTACGCTGAACAATATGCTAACGATGATGACTTTAAGGAGATTTATGCAAAACTAACCCATGGTTCATAGGTGGACAACTATCACTTGTAGGGGAAACTGTTGTATCACCTTGGCAAATTGGGCATACCCACAGGGGAAAGGGTACATGTAATTCGAGAGGCCCACACCTCCCTTTTGTCTGGTCATTTTGGTGTTGAAAAAACTGTGTCATGTACAAAGATTTTGTTTTTGGCCTCATATGAAGAACATTGTGACTCACTATGTAAAGGGATGTGTGATGTGTTCTGTTTCAAAGCCCTCTAATAGAAAACTCGGGCTCTACACGCCACTCCCTATTCCGAGTCGTCCATGGGAAAGTGTGTCGATGAATTTTGTAGGAGGTTTGCCTTTGTCTAGAAAAATTCACGACTATTTGTATGTCGTCGTTGACCGTTTTAGTAAAATTTGTATTTTAATGCCTTGTAAAAAGCAGATCACTGTAGAGCATACTGCTTATCTTTTCTTTCAGCATGTTTGGGTCCATTTTGGGTTGCCCACATCGATTGTGTCAGATCGGGACTCTCGCTTTCTCGGAGAGTTTTGGACCAGCTTGTGGAAGATGATGGAAACCAAGTTGAAAAGAAGCACAACATTTCATCCACAAACTGACGGACGGACAGAGGTTGTCAACTGCATCGTGGTACACTTGTTGCGAGGCTATTGTGGGAAACATCCTAAGTTGTGGGATGAATATCTTCCATATGTGCAGGATTCCTACAATCGAGCAGTGCACTCATCTACGCATCGTTCACCATTTGAGACATGTTTTGGCTACCTGCCAAAAGATCCTTTTGATATGGTCTTTGGAAGGGAAGATGACTCCAGTAGATGTGATGACAGGGACAAAGCGCAATGGTTCATTTAGCGCATCTAGTTGATTCACCAAGCAATACGGGAGCAATTGGAGAAAAGTCAAGCCCGGTACAAGGCTCGACATGACAAACACCGAGTCGACCATCAATTTCAAGTGGGCGACAAAGTGTGGTTCCATATTAGCAAGGACAGGATGAAGGGAGAAGGGAAGAAGTTGCGACCAATCCAGTATGGTCCATTCACCATCTTGGAGAAGATTGGAAACAATGCCTTCTGTCTCGATTTGCCGACATATATGCAAATGTACTCTATAGTGAATGTGGAAAACTTAAAGCTGTATGAGCCACCATTGATTATGGACACCGAAGAGGTAGGCACAATTCCTACAGTTGATGACTTTGTACCAGAGTATCTCGATGAGTTATTTGAAGATATCATCCTTGACAGAAGAACTAGGACTACACGACGAGGAGATGTGGAATACCTTCGAGTTGGTTTCAAAGGGATGCATAATGGCTGGAAAAAAAAAGAGT
Source organism: Pinus taeda (assembly GCA_000404065.3). Taxonomy (NCBI): domain Eukaryota; kingdom Viridiplantae; phylum Streptophyta; class Pinopsida; order Pinales; family Pinaceae; genus Pinus; species Pinus taeda. Next base: position 33,767 of record APFE031452988.1, read on the forward strand.
GAGGGAACAATTCCCTCACTTTCCAATTGACTGATAAAGCTTTTGGCGATCCAAAAGCTCCTCAATGGGGAGGATTGATCCAGGTAGATCTCTAGACACCAGGGGCATGAAAAAGGCTCAAAATTCAAAGTGGCAGAAAATTGATTAACTTGACATTAGATTGAAGTGCTCGTCGCCCTGATTCCAACAATGCGAACAACACTCTTGTTTTTTGTTAAGAGGGCACTCCTTAAACAGATGTCCCACCCTGTGGCAGTGACGGCACTTGAAGGGCACTCCTTCGTAATCGAGAATTTGAATCCGGGTGTATCTGCCCCAGTGTAGAGTGATCTTTTCCTCTAATCCATCACGAGTATTCAGATGTACCAAAATTCGGGCCAGAGTTCTGCTCCTGGACTCAACATAAGATCTATCGTGGTCTAGGTATGTACCCAGAGCATTTCCGATGCGCATGAAAACCTCTTCATTCCAATACTGGAGAGGTAAGCCGGGGAGCCGAACCCAGAGTGGCCCAGCCCCAATCTGCTCGTGATCAGGATCGAAAAGGGGGCTCCATCTTTTTAGCAACACCGACGCCATCTCTATGTGCCAATATCTGGCCAGGACCAAATCCGCATAATTCTCCTTGGCAAAATGAAGTGCGAACCATCCGCGGTGAAGAACCTGTACTTCTGGGAGTTCCTTGAGAACACCCCCCCAAATCTCTTTTACCCAGAGGGTAAGCCTGGTCGCAGAGTAAGCGCGCCCACGAACACGCCCGACCAAAATAGTATTCGCCATTTTTGCTGCTTCCCCAATGGCAGATGTCTCGCCGAACCGAATAGAGATATCCCTGGAAGTGGCCTTGACACACCTGTTCTTTTTCTTGCCCGAGCGTGGAGCCGATGGGTGATCTGCAAGGGGGACCGAGGAGGGTTCCAGGGAGGACGACCTCGCTGAAGATACCCTAACAGCAGGGGTCTCAAAAACTCCAGAGGGGGAAGGACGAAGTGAAGAGGGCCCAACCCTCGACGAGATGGGAGGACCAGACGATGTTGCAGCGAGGAAGGAGGAGGACGGAGGGTGAGGGTCGAAAGATGGCGATGGGGGAATGACGGTGGATAGGAAATGAAGGGTGCCCGGGTACAGCGGGGGGAGATCGAGACTAGGGGAGTCCGATAGGAGGGAGCCTTTGGGAGGATGTGAGGGGGAGGGAGCCAGGATAGTGACAACCGGGGAGGGATGTGAGGGAGGACCCGACGATGAACTAGAAACCGGCGGAAGGAAGGACGGACGGTCGAATATGACCTGTGAATGGAGGGGGTCTTCAGAATAATCGACCTCCTCGTCCATTTCCATGACATCGCCGACAGTAACGGACGCCATGTTGATAGAGACAGGTGGACCTGGAATGTCGGGACAGGTGCAACAGGAAGCAGATTCGCAGTGAGCACAGGAGTGCGGAGGTCTCAGGCCTGGAGGGTTAGGGTTTCTGGTGCCCTAACCGAACCCTTCGCGGTTACCGCAGTGCGCGCCGGTTCCATCATTTTATTTTATATCTTGTTTTAGCTAGTCACTTAGTTTTTAATCTTTCTTGTGCTTAGTTTTGATTTAGGAGTTGCTTTTGCACTCCCATGTTGTAAGTTATAACTATACTGGGTGTACTCTTTTAGTTCCGTCAACTTAATTTTGTGACCATTTGTTGGAATCTAATAAAATTACCTTTTTTTTTGAATTATCTTATACTAGATGGAAGGCTTTGCTATAAGGTTGCAATTTGAAAAATCTCTGTCATTTACTTAAGTGACTATTAGCCTATGTATCTCAATTCAATCTTTTGCTCTCTCTAGTGGCGCTCCAACCATTTTCAAGTGTTTTCATGTTGTTAATTTTCTTTTATATTGATTCAAAACTAATCCATTTAGTAGGTGTGGGTGGTTTATAAGTATATTGTTATATTCAAAAAATGACGTAATGTGTGTATGATAATATTGTAGGAATACTCTGTGTTACCCCTCCTTTTAGTAGGGGTATCCATGGTGAAATTTTTGATGAATAGAGCAATTTACGATCTGGCTTTGCCCTAATTGATGGGCTGGTTGCATTTTGATTTTTGGGTTCTTTCATTTTTCTCAAGGTTGTTTATGTTGTTCAAGGCATCTCTCATAGATTCTGAGGCACAAGTCACACCTATTGAGTGAGTTTTGAGGTTATTTGTGGACACTTGGAGACTTCCTATGCATGTTGCATGGAAGATCCTTGAGTGCTGTCCTAGTTGTCACCTTATGAGCTGATTTGTATGTGGTTCTAGGGTTGATTTGGACTTGTGATACTGATTGGGATAATCTAATGACATGGGTAGCTTGATTTGAGTGATTTGGGTGATGTGTCGCCCTCTTCGTGCACCTTAGATGATGTGGATGTAGCTTGGTTGAAGCATTTCGAAGAACAAGTGAGCTAGAGTGGAGGCTGATTTCATTTTACTTGGCTAGATGGGGGTTTTATGACCCAAAATTTGAAATGTCTCAAGGGAATTTTTACCCTTAGGGTTGTGAAATCACAAGATAAACTCTACCCGTTTTCACAGTATGCTTTCAACTTCAGGCATAGATCATATAAAATACACGATAATGCAGACAACAATAGATTTAACAACGCATCAATTAGTTCACATCAATCTTATTTTAACAATTACCACTAGGGCTGTTATACCAGTAGTTCTAATTGTTAGTATTCATAACAGTAGCTGTTTATCCAAAAACTGGCTGCTTCCATGTGTTTAGAACAACAATCAAAGTCTAATCAATAGTTCTGATCCAATAACCAATTTACAACAAACTTACGAAATTTGTTATGACCTCCGTCTCAAACCTGTTACTTTGATGATGCCCTAACTGGGCTGGCTGACCAACTAACTATACACCCAGCTGCTTCCTACACATCCTTTTCTGCCCAGATCTAATCCGTTGTCAACAGAACCTTAGAAAAATGGGCTGCTGCCTTCTATGTCTCTTTCGCTGCTACAAGATTCGTCTTGCTGCTGGAGTTTACCCTAGCATCTGTTGCTTGGATAGATCGTTACGTTGAAATGTTCTGCTTTACCAACTTTTGTTGACTGGGAGCAAGAACAAGCCCTCTCTCCTCCAGTTTGACTACCGCATGTAGCCCTAGCCAGCTGTGGCATGCCCTAACCAGTCTGTTCTTTAGCCACATGAATGCTTAATCAGTCCTATCTTCAATAGCAGAGGTGCGTAACCAGACCATTCTCAACTGCAGGGAATGCCTAATTGGACCTTTCATCTTCTCCAAGAAATAATCCACTTTGGTACCCAATTGTCACAACGTGATTCTTCAATTTTTGATGCTAGAAATCAATTGAGGTGTGCTGCAGAAAATTGTGCCAGACAAATGAGAAAAGAGAAAAGATTGACTAGGGTGGAATCTTTCACCATTGAAATCAGTTAGAGAGAAAAGGGGTCTTAAAACTCTCAGAGCCTCAGCTCATAAAAGTTTAAAACATAAAATATTCAATTCAACCTTGATAAGAAAATGATGATTTCTCCTCTTCTCTTATATATAGATCCCTTATGTGGTCTCTTCACCTTATTTTGATGTGAGGGTTTACAAGTTTAGCCCCTAATTTTGGCTTTTTTTCCTAGTTACCCCAAATTTACCCAATGTTGTCCCAAAAACATTGGATAATGGGTTTACCCCTTTATCATTGACTACGGGGTTGGATAGGCTGTTTCGTCCTCCTTTGGCCAATTATTTGGAAGAGGACATCATAGTCCCCCCTTCCTGATATTGCTTGTCCTCAAGCGATTGCAAACTCAGGTGCAGCAAAATTTGTTTTCCTTCCCATGATGTGTCCTCTTCAAGTAGGTTCTTCCATCTAATAAGATATTTTGAGATCATTCTGCGCCTCAATCTCCTTTCTTGAACTGCCATGATTGCCTCCAGAATTAATTCTAGCTGTCCTTCGCCCAAAAGGGGTAGGTCGATGTAAGTAGTGACCTGTTGCCTAATAACCTTCTTAAGGCATGATGCATGGAAGATGTTGTAAATTTTGCTTCCTTTTGGCAGCTCTAGTTCATATGCTACCTCACTGATCCACCTAAGAACTTTTTGAGGTCCAAAAAGCCTTGGCTTCAATTTTTCTGCACTGCTTTTCGTGACTGTAGATTGTCTATATTTTTGTAATCTCAAGAAAACAAGGTCTCCAATCTCAAAATTGCATTCTGTCCGGTGCCAGTCCACATACATCTTTTGTTGCTTCTAGGCGGTCTATAGGTTCTCCTTGAGTACTTTAAGAATGTCTTAGCTCCCCTGTATCCAATCTTGAACTTTTGGGGCCCTGCTATCCCCTAAGGCCAAATTGATAAAAGATGGGGCATCATATTCATACAATATCTTGAATGGAGTCATCCCAATAGATAAGTGATAAGTGGTGTTATGGCAATGCTCTTTGAGATGCAACCACTTGATCCATGTCTTCTGCTGTCCCATCACGTAGTTATGCAAGTGGCGAGCACCAGTATTGTAGCAATAATGCTACAACTCCTGGGTCTTCCTACTTTACCTTTATCGACCTGGTAGTTCGTAACAAACTTGGAAGCGACAGTGCTATATGCACAAGTACTAGTTCTTACTGTAGGGTGTCACTTGGTCAGTTGGCGCAAGATCACTAGAAGCTCAAGTCAACTTCTATGAATTCCAGAAGAAGCTTTAATTGTGATGAAAGAAAGGAAAACTTACTCTATAGAGGCTATTCTACTTGCAGAAAGAGTAAGAAGACGAAAATGTGAAGTAATCCTAACAAACCCTAATTTACCGACTAACCCTACTTTTGCAAAATGAGAGGTGAAAATCTAGGAAAGGAGTGCCTACTGAGGAAGTAAACTACACCTATTCAAGCTATTTCTAAAAAAAAAAAATAAAAAAAAAATAAAATTGGATTTTTATGTATTTTATGTGAAATTGTTATGCATGTAATTTATTTGCTTGAGGATGTTGCAGCGATTAGGTGGCGATGGAGGGCGACTTTGGGATTTGCAGATGTGTAGGAAGGTGTGGAGGGGTCCTAGGAGACCTCTGGCACCCTTTTGGAACCTTTCCCTGCAATCGGACTTCAAAAAGTCACTTACGGAAATTCTACGGGGGATCTACAGGAGGATCTACAAGAGGATGCAGAGAGCTGTTTGAGAGGGTTTAAAGGTGGAAAAAAGGTGGGAAAGGGTAGCTGAAGACTAGAGGGAGGTGTTAAGGTGTCTGAAGTTCATCAAGGATGATTAAGAAAGAAAATGATGGTTGGATTTGTTCAAGAGACGAGAGGAAATCTTATGAGAAAAGTGCAGGAATTAGGGCAGATTTGTGAAGGGCTTTGAATGATCTGTGAAACATGTAGCAAAAGAGATGGTGATGGCAACTTTATTGACTTATCATGAGCAGAGATGTACTGTAAGAGAGCTGCAAATCAAAACACTGAATCTGAGCAAGAAAAAAACTAGCTGCACCAAAAAAATAGAACTATATCTCAAGTTAACCTAAACTCTGACCTAGGAAAATAAAATGCTGAACAATGCTATATGGAAAGGAAATCATGGAAAGAGATTTATTGCAGAAACAAAAATGAGCATGACAAACTGGATCTGAAGCAAAGCATTAACCTCTAAATCAAATTGTAACACTAGAAATTGCATGGGGAAAGCAAAACTGTGTTTTTATGGCAGCAAGCAGATCTTGACCTCATTTCATGGTCCCCAAAGGAGGAAAGGAGGTCAGGCTCTGTTGATGGCCTTTTTGTATCTTTCTCTTACCACTATTTAGCCTACTTCAACAACTGAAATGGAAACAGTTGTGTAAACCACCAAAAGCAACCTACTCTACTAAGGAAGAAATCTATGTAACAACAACTAATTCATGAACTGAAGCAAAACATATAAATACAAAACAAGAGGTGCTGGGCAGCTTGGGTTGGGCCCTAACCCAAGAGCTTCTGCCCCCTGAAAGAACTCAGTGCTGGCTCAGAAAATATTTCATCTCCATTATCAAAATAATAGTCTCATTACATAAAACTGTTTACAAAAGTAAGCTCGAAATGAGCTCAGCAAAAGCTGCAACAAAAGTGCGAAAATTTGACTAACATCCAACAACCTAATGAGGCCCTAAGCCTCTCTATTTATACCACTGGAGCCCACAACAACTCTCCTAAAATCAAAGAGGCTTGGCTCCTAAGACTTTAGATAGACAATAGTTCCTCTTCACTTGCTCGACTACCCCTTTGATGCATTAATGTGGCTGCTTGTGCTCCGAGCCTTCTGAAGGAGGATTGGAAGTAGGGAGTCATAGTCCCCCTCCCTTGTTTTCCTCGAATATTGGCTGCCAAATGCTCGTTAAACCTTTGATTTTGTCTCAAAGTTGACCAAAAATCTTCATAAAGCACACATTAGAATTTTTGGCATAATGACTAACCCAATTCACTCTATTAGCATAAATATAATAAAAAACATGCAATAAACTAATGAGAATTGTGGATTAAGCTAAGTTAGGAGGCCAAATGAGCCCATATAATTACCCATTTATGGGACTCATCATCACCTCCCTACTGAATGTGTTGCTCATCCTCTGAGCAACTAGTCTATCTCCTCTTCCTTGGTGGCCCTTGTTAGTGTCAGTCTTTGCAGCCTTCCTCTAGTGATCAAACATGCTCTTACAAGTGATTTTAAGGTGTCAAAATCAAATTTTGTCATTTCAGTGAGTCTTCAAGCAAAATTTGGTCACTAGGCATTAGGTCTACGGTTTGCTTTCACTCCTTTCAAAGTTGCCCAAATGTTAGTCTATGTCACTATTCAGCTGAGTCTATCATCATTCAGAAGGTTGTTATCATCATGTCAGGTTCCATTGGGTCATTTCACACCTTGTTTATGCCTCAGTTGCGCCTAGGCAAGGTTCATTTCCCTCTCCTAGGGTTTTGAAGGCAATTTCTCTTGGATGGTCAAATCATCGAAAAAACTTGTATCTTGATGTTCACACACCTTCCCTTATCCTTCATGTACCTTATTAAACACTTCCCATCACTGAGATCCCCCAAATTCCTCATTTTTGCAC
>APFE031452988.1:45065-79459 GCA_000404065.3 Pinus taeda
ATATCAAAATGGCACCTAGTGCATTGTCCAATACATACACAATGATGATATAGAGATCAAAACAAAAACACATAACCAAGGAGGCTATAAATGGCCTCTACAACAAAAGTTTGTGGCCAGTACTATTGGCTACTGCTACAGTTGCCAACATTATCTGGCTCAGTGTTACTTGGGAGCAGGAGCGAAAGTGGGGAGCGAGAGCGAAAACAGGAGCGGGAGCGACATTTTCAGAAGCTCGTGGTTTGGGAGCAAATCCCAGAGGAGTTCGACAACCAATGTCACTAACATCAAGGTACATAGAGGGATTGGTGCTCTTGATTAAATACGAGTTCCATACCCTAATACATGACAAAATTCAATGGAAACATTGCAATCCTCCAATCCTGAAATCTTGAAAAAACTGATAAGTCTGCTGGATTTTGAATGAAATCTAAAATTCTACTTTCTCCATATGAAATCCAATGAGGCCGAAACCACTCTCAAACATCCTGAGTCATTTCATGGTAATGTTAAAAATTTAAGTAAGAAAAGGATGAAAATGAAGATTAAGGAGAATGTCACTTTTACTTTAAGAATTTAACATTACCATGAAATTTGAATAGCATATCAATAGTAGAGAGCATTTGAGTGTGTTAAATAAGGTTTGGGAGGGGGAAATGGACCCCAAATAACATTTAATTAATTCATAAAACACATTGGAGTCCAAACCAATCAGCAAACACTTCAAAATTTCATTAAAAAAATGTCAAATCGTTGTTTTGATGGGTTTATAGGCCGCTGGTTATGACTCAGTCGAGTCAATATGGAAACGGCCGAGTTGGCCGAGTCATGGTTGACTCGGCCTACTGCACCGTTTCCTCCATCGAGTCACATTTTTGGGCAATGAAATGGATCAACTCGGCCGTTTCCGTTTCGAATCGGCCGAATTTTAAAACTATGGTGAGGGCCAAGTTATGCAAATAAAACTCTGCTAACTTTGCCTTGTATTCTGTTGAACTTTGTTCACATAGGTCTGTAAGCTGTTTGTAATCCTGAAAAGACATGCTGCCTCTCTGTGCCAAGGTCTTGATTTGAAACTGTAGCCAATGGTCTTTGAGGTATACTCCATATGATTTGGCTAGTTGCCTGCACAGTAGTGCCTCCATAGATCAGCTAGCCATGCATGCCAATTGTGTGTCATTTTCTTGTCGCTGTTTCCTTAACATTTCATTTTCTGCTTCCAAGTGAGTTCTTCTGATTCCTTTTGTATGTCTTACAGTGCTCAACTCCTTACCCATTTCTCTCAGCTTGTTCTCCATGTGGCCATTGTCTTCCACCCCTTTGGACTTGGCAATTTGCATCCATCTATGGCTCCTTACCCTTTCTTTTTCCAATTCAAAGAAAAGTGGGACTACAAATTTCTATGGAATAAGTTTCCCCCCTTCAAGGAGATTGTAATAAGAGCCCAAACTAGGCTGGCGGTCAGGTTCTGGAATCTTTGTTGTTTCATCCTTTCCCTTGGTCTGCTCTTCTGCCCTTTTCTCAAGTTTCTCAATCTCCTGTGGCTTTGTAAGGGTCTCCTATAGAGCAGTTTGTGCCTCCTGTAGGATTGTTTTTGAGTCCTGCAATTTTACTCTTTCCTTCCAAGTGGAAGATTTAGGACTTCCTCTTTCATAAGTAATGGGGGTTTTGGATGGAGACTCTTCCCTTTTGACAGTAGGGGAATTTTCAATTATGATAGGCTCTTTTGAGGATGACTGTGGCTTCCCTATTTTTATTCTTGTGCTTTTTCGAGCCCTGAAATACATTGATGGTGGCCTCTTCCTCTTTTGTTTGGGTTTAACTGGGTACTGAGGGCAGCAAGAACGGCTATTGCTTCCCTTTCTAGTGTCTCAGGAGAAACTTCTGTCTTCTTTTACCCTCTTTCCTCTTCTTTTGTCTTCTCTGCCTCTGCTAGCTTTGTTTCCTCTAGCTCTGTTTTGGTTTCCTTCTCATCTTGTTTAGTTTCTGCGTTCTCTGCTTTAGTCTTTTTCTTCTCTGGTTTAGTATTTTTCCTTTCTGTTTCAGTGTTTTTCTCTTTTGTCCTAGGTTCCTTCTTCTATGCTTTGGTCTTTTTCTCCTCTGTTTTAGTCTTTTTCTCTTCTGTCCTAGGTTCCTTCTTCTTTGCTTTGGTCCTTTTCTTCTTTTCTTCGGGCTCTTCCTTCTCATCTTCTGTTTTGGTTTCCTCGTCTGTTTTAGGTTCTTCTTTCTCATCTTCTGTTTTGGTTTCCTCGTCTGTTTTAGGTTCTTCTTTCTCATCTTCTGTTTTGGTTTCCTCCTCGTCTTCCCCTTTTTGCTCTCCCCCCTCACTTTCAGAAGGATTGAGGTCATATGTGAGGGCTTTTATATCATCTTTTCCTGTCATATTTTTGAAGATCTCCCAGGCTATGGGGATTATGAAAGTGTGGAGGGCTTCTTCCACCAACAGTTTAATTAGTCCATGGTGAGCCAATTGATCTGGACCTTTTGCCTTCAATTTAATGCTAGAATCTATAAGGGACTGTAGGAGAAAATAGGGAATGCTGAGTTTTTGGGATGTGGGAATATCCATGCCATATCTCAGCTCATGCAGAAGTCTGAAATGATAAATAAACTATGCTATACCTCCCTTCACAGGAAATGTACTTGATAATTTGGTAACTGACTTCATCCCAAGGGTAAGGTATGCTTGTTCTTCTGATGCCATTTTTGTCCTCTACAGGATGCTCATTTGGTTGGAAGAAGGTTTTCTTGGCAACTTGACCCAGTGGCTTTTCTTCTTTGCTCGAGGGTAGTCCAAGTGGAAGACTGGTAACCCTACTAATAAACTTTGGGGTGATTTCCATGGTGAGACCTTTGAAAGTAACAGTGGCATGGGTCTTTGAGTGGGGTACTAAAGAAAGGACAAACTCTTGAGTCACTTCTTCATCATACCCTCGAAGTTTTTCGAAAAATGGCATCCAATTGGCTTTGGTAAAAATGGCTACTACCTCGGGATGTTCATGGAGCCTGACTGAATTAAGGGGTTCCTTCCTCATGAATCCCCCTGTCATTATGTTTATAATCTTTTGGAATACCTCATGTGGAGAAAGAGACAACAATTTTTTGCAAAAACAGGAAACAAAAAAAAAACACTGTGTTTTTCTTTAAGAAACAGGTAGACTTTTTTAACGCAATTCCTCTTCTTTTTCAGGCTTAATTCTTCCCTAAAATTGCATCACTCCTTGTATATATGAATATCCAAGGTGGCTTTGTACAGAGCCTACCTCTTCAGGCCTGAATTTGAGCGAAAATCCCGTGTTTTCTTTTGTAAAACTGCTTAATGCCCTCCTGTAGAAACGACTGTAGGCTCTCCTGTAGAACTTGTTATGGCTCCTTTGAACCCGATAATGCTCCTGCAAAACCCGATAAGAGGAGGAGGACTGAAAACGACAGAGAACGGTGGTTTCGAGGTTATGGAGGTGGTATGGAGCTCTCTGCAGTTGCGGGGATGATGATAAAATGGAAACAAAGGTGGTGAATGAGTTCGAGGTAGAGTACTTATGTTTACTGGAGATATTTCCGGCGATGGTGTGAGGTGGCAAAAAGGGTACGTTGTCATTATTCAAACTGTTGGTCCCTACTGCTGTGCCATCATGAGTCTTCATCCCTTCTGCCCGCAATCACTTCCCATCATTTGCGTTGGAGTTTAAACATCCGCCACTACCTGTCTTTTGGATTTTTTGTGAGTTGACTAGACACACGTGTCTTTTGGATCTCCGGATGAGCGTAGTCGAATTGGACGAGGGTGGCCAGTTAATTGGCCAACTTTCTGGTTTAATCCCAACCATCTCATTTGTTCATGCAGTTTTTGAATTATACAGATGCAATAGAGGAGAGGGTTAGACACTTACCTGTAGGTCGAATGCTCATGTTATGGTGCTGCTAGGTTTTTGTTGCTGCTGCATGCTCAGATTTCAGTGCTGCATGCCTGTATCCCTTATGCTATATGCTCTTTGCTTCTTGATATGTGCTCGGTTGCTTTGTACAGGTGCCCTCTAACTGAATCTTGCTTCTGACATCGCTTGCATTCCTGTCTCTGCACTTATTTTGCTACTGGAGCTTGATTTTAAGAGGATCAACTGCTACAGGAAATCTTACAGGAGCTCCTGTAGCTGCTTCTCCCTCTAAAATTTTTAGTTGATGCTTGTGCTGGGAGCTGTGAGGATGCTATTAAGGATTATGATGGCAATGGAGGGATTTGGTACGCTGCAGGTGAGATGCGGAGGTGCTGTTCTTTTTTGTTTCCTTATTTAAAAAAAAAAAAAAAAAAACTGGTTTTTGTGTTTTTTCTTGTTGCAGGAAGGAAAGAAATCAAATGGAAATGAGGTGGTGCAGGTGTGGGATGGAGGGTTAAGATGGTGGGTAGCTGTAGGATGGCCTACATGCCCTCCAAGAAAATCCTCAGCTCCTCAAACTGTTTGTAAAAGCTATTTCAGGCTCTCTGTGATTTCTACAGGAGCCTCTTGTAGAACACATAGGGTCTGCTGTAGGATGCACAACCTTCAGAAAAAAAATACAGAGGTGGAAAAAAAAGCTAGAAATGATGGAGAAGAGTATAGAGGATGTGTAATAGGCTTTGTGGCATGTCCCCTTGCTTCCTGTGGTCCATCTGTAACCTGCAATGCATTTGAAGAGTCAATTTTTTATTTTATTTTTTTTTCTCTTTTTTTTTTTGAAAAGACAACCAGGGCGCCTCCAGGAGGTTTTCACCCTACTTGCCTGCCCTGGGCACCTCCAATGGAGGTTTTCACCCAGGGATCTTATTCTCTCTCTTTTTTTTGTTTTTGTCATCATTGGGCTGCCTCCAAAGAGGTTTTCAACCCAATGATGGGACTCAAGTGCCTCATAGAGGTTTTCACTTGAGTCCTTATTATTTGTTCTTTTTTATTTTTTATTTTTTATTTTTTTATTTCTCTTAGTGAGTGGGTGGAGTGGAGGCTGAGACCTATTCCACTACCAACACTATCTTATTCAGATCTTCAATGAATTCTTGTTTGGAGAGGGGCTTCTTTTAAATTTTCAATCTATGCCCATTGACTAGCATGGGGATGGCTTCCTCATCAATGGTTTTGATCAGAACCGGACCATTGTCATTGCATTTTTCTACAATGTAGGATCCTAGCCATCTTGTCCTCAACTTGCCTTTGAAATCTCTATACCTTGAGTCACAGAGCAATGCCCAATTTCCTTCTTGAAATTGCTTCTCCTTGATATTTTTGTTGTGCAATATCTTCCTCTAAAGCTGGATTACCTCTGTGTGAAGAAGGGCCTGCAACCTTTGTTCATCCAATCCATTGAGCTGGAGTAGCCTTTCCCTTTATGCATGGCTGAGATCTAGGTCCAGCTGAGCTGCCCTCCTTAGTGTATTGTATTCAAACTCTATTGACAGCAAAGCCTTCTTCCCATAGACCAGTTCATAGGGTGTGAACCCTGTGGTGGTCTTCCATGTGGTGTTGTAGGTCTAGGTGGCCTCAGCCAATCTATCTACCCAATCTTTTCTGCTGCTGCTCACTACTTTGGTCAGAATTCCTTCCAAAGCTCTGTTAGTGACTTCTACCTGTCCATTGGCTTGTGGATGGTAAGGGGCGGAAGTCTTGTGCTTGATTTTATGATGTGTTAGCAGGTCTTCAATCAAATTGGAAGTGAACTGACTGCCTTGATCTGTAACCAGTTCTCTTGGGTACCGAACTTATAGAAGATGTTCTCTCTTAAAAACTTAGCTACTTTTTCTTCTGTTGCTGCCTTGATTGCCTTTGTCTCTGCCCATTTGGTCAGATAATCGGTGCACACAATGATGTATTGTTTCTGTTTTGAAGGAGGGTTGATAGGACCCACAAAGTCCATGCCCCACTTCTCAAATGGCTCAAAAGTCACTTGAGGTTGCATGGGCATCTTATCCTTTGGAGTAGGTTTCCCCATCCTTTGGCACCGATCACATTGGCTAATATATCTCTTCACATCTTGATGAAGAGTGGGCCAATAGTAACTTGCTTGCAAAATTTTGAAGGCAGTCCTCTTTGCTGCAAAATGTCCTCCACAAGGCCCGTCATGATAGGTCAGGAGAATGTCAAAAGCTTCCTGCTCCCTGATACATATTCTCAAAATCTGATCTGGGCCAAGTTTGAAGAGATTGCCCCCAATCTAGGTGAAAGGGGCACTTTTTCTCACGATCTTGTTCTTCTCTTTTGAGGATAGGTGTGGTGGGAACTGTGCTGAAACCAGGTAATTTGCTATATCATCAAACCATGGGGAGAGTACTGAGATAGCAAATAGGTGTTCATCCGGCATTTGATCATTCACCATTCCTTTTTCATCTGTAGGCAAATTTACTCTAGACAAAAAGTCAACAACAACATTTTCCTTACAAGGCTTATCAACAATGGTTAAATCAAACTGCTACAATAAAAGCAACCATCTAATAATGCGAGCATTTACATTTGGTTTATTCATTAAATACCTAATTGCAACATGATCGGTGTGTACAAAGGTTTGATAGCCTGTGTGTAATGTCTGAACTTATTTAAGGAATGCACTACAACTAGGAGTTCCTTCTCGGTGACCGTGTAGTTTAACTCTGCCTTGGACAAATTTTTACTAATAAAGTATATGGCATAAGGTAACTTTTCATCAATTTGCCCCAAGGCTGCTCCTATTGCTTTGTTCGAGGCATCTGTGTGAATGTGGAAAGGTAGGGCCCAGTTTGGGCCTCTCAAAATTGGGGTAGTCACAAGTTTACTTTTCAAGGTATCTAGGGCTTCTTGACAGTTGTCAGTCCATATGAAATCGACATCTTTTCCCAAAAGACCAAACAATGGAGAGACTAACTTACTGAAATCTTTGATGAATCTTCAGTAATATCCCGCTAAGCCTAGGAAACTTCGGACATCTCTCACCTTTTGAGGAGGTGGGACCCTTTGGATGATGGCAATTTTGTTGGGGTCCACTTGCAATCCTTGTTGAGATATTGCATGACCTAACACAGTCCCTTCATTCATCAAGAATTCACATTTTTCCGGATTGAGGGATAGGTTCATTTCAATACACTTGTCCAAAACTTTTCCTAGGTTAGACAAAGCTTCCTGGAAGTTAGAACGACAAGGAGTAAAATCATCCATATATATTTCCACTGCATCATGAACCTGTTCAGAGAATATACTCAATACTGCTCTCTGGAAAGTGGCGGGAGCATTGCACAAACCAAAAGGAAGAACTCGATAGGCAAAGGTACCCCAAGGACAAGTGAAAGTGGTCTTATCTTGGTCTTCTAGGCTGATTTGGATCTGATTGTATCCCGCTGAACCCATCTAGGAAGGAGAAATTTTTTTTCCCCGCCAGACCATCTAACACTTTATCTATGAAAGGCAAAGGAAAATGGTCCTTTTTGGTGGCCTTGTTCAGTTCTCGATAATCGACACAGATCCTCCACTTACCATTTTTCTTTGGCATTAGCACCAAAGGAGAGACCCATTCACTGTCGGAGATGGGGTAGATGAATCTTGCATCCAGTAACTTTTGCAATTCTTCCTTGACAATGTATTTAAGGGCTAGATTCATCCTCCTTTGAGGCTGCTTGACTGGGTTGCAATCTTCCTTATTGTAAATGTGATGGGTACAGACTGAAGGGTGCACTCCCTTCATCTCTTTATAGCTCCAAGCAAGGAATCTAAATGTTTTCTCAACAGGCTACACAGTTCCTTCTCCTGGGAGGTGGATAGGGATGAGTTGATTTTCAAGGTTCTTTCAGGGCTGAACTCTATATTCTTAACAAGGAGAGAGGTTGGGTCGGCCACACAGAGATCAGTTAAGGGATTGTCTTGGGTGTCTTTCACTAGATCTTCTAATGGCAAAATACTGGGGGGTGGATTCTGAATTAGATTTTCAATGATTTCATCCTCATTTTGTTGTTGCCCCCTCATAACAGTTTCTATTGCACACAATGGTGCAAAATAGACTTCATCGTCATCCTCCTCCTCCAACCACAGAGGTAGATCATGTTTTAGCAAGGGTTGGGTAGGAGGGTATAGGATTAGTTGCTTGGACATATGCCTGTTCTTGATTGTCATGTTCCCGGCTCGACAGCTGATAAAGGCATCTGTAGTAGCCAACCAGGGTCTTCACAGGACGAGAGGATACCCAGTGAGCTTTGCTTTCGGCTGGAGAACCAAGAAATCAGTGGGGTACTCCCAAGAATCAATGGAGACCATCACATCCTCCATAATCCCCTCAAGGGTCACGGTGGAGCAGTCTGCTAGCTGCAGTACTGTCGTGGTCTTTCTCAAGGAGCCCTGGAGTTTGAGCTTGAGCATGGTGTCCTTGGTCATCACATTAATGGGAGCCCCTAGATTAATCAGGGTATGGGGGATCATGGTGCCATTGATGTGGACATCAACTACTGGGCTTCCAGGGTCTAGATATTTTGGGCAGATTACCTGCCCCAACATCAGGTCGGACAGTTGTCCTATGACATTGATGGTTGGGGCATCTCTTTTGCACCTGCCTGGATGCTTGAAGCACTTCTCTTTGATCATCTTATTGTATATAGGCACATCCTTTATGGCTTGGAGAAGTGGTATCTTTACACAGCTGTTTCAATTCTCCTAGAAGTTCAGTTTCTTTTAGGGTGCGTTGTGTTGTCCCTGATAGTCTCTCAAGAAAGGGAGGATTTGCTTTTGGTTCACTTTCCTCTTTATCTTCTTCAACCTCCTGAGGGGGAGGCTGGCTATCTGGGAGGACCTTCCCAGATCGTAGGTTAATCTCTTGAATCTCCACAACATAGGTTGGGCATGATGGTTCTCCACTGTATACTTGCTAAGCCTGTCTGTTGTTCGGGTTCAAGTTCGGTTGAGCAGGCATTTGGGGTTGCCTTGGTGGAGCAGGAGCCAATGGTTCCAGTTGAGTAGGTGCTGGAGGCGAAAGAGCAGGAGGAGAGTTGTACTGGGGCCTCCACCCCTGATGAGATGCATTCCACTGAGGTTGTGGCTGAGTATAGGAGTGGAATGAATGAGCGGCTGGTTGGGCATGATATTGAGATGGATATGACCAAGGAGGAGGTGTGGACCAGGAAGGATGAGCAGGGGGACTCCAAGAAGGTATGGAAGTGGCTTGACTGGGGTTGTAGTATGCCTAAGATGTCCCTTGCATTCCCTGCTGGTATGGTCTAGGTCCATGTGGTCTCCTTTGGTTCATGAAATAGAGTGGTTCAGTGACTCCTTCGGCCCCTTGGTATACAGCTTTAAGTCCGGGCAAGGAAGGGCACTTATCTGAAGAATGATCTTCTTCACAGACTGAACAAACTTCTATAGAGTTCAATGGACATTCGTTCCTAGGATGCCTTCTGGTGCACCTAGGACAAAAAATGGCCAAAGCCCTCTTTGCTTCCTCTTGTTTCCTTTTGATATGCAAGGTAACCATTTGCATGGCAAGAGTCTACAACGCCTCACTCTTGAAGTCTTCTATTAGGCCCCTATACTAGTAGTGTAACCCCTTATTGTTATTAGTACAACCCACTTATTATATTGATGTACCCATGTAGTCCCCATATTGTTATTATTGTGCCCCATAGAAGCCCACTATTGTTATTATTGTGCCCTTACATTATTATTGTTATGTCGGCTCTTATTATGTTATGACCCCTTAGACTCCTATATATAGAAAGGAGGTCTTTTCATATGTATCATCCAAGAATTGTTCATTTATGTAATGTAAAGGAGGTTGCCCCCTCGAAGAGGCTGAATTCTAAGGCGTTGATCTATCTTTTCTATCTTTTCTTGAGTTGGTTTCAATAACATTTGGTATCAGAGCTTTGGATTCTAGGGTTTCGCTGCTCCAAACAGGTCATCATGGAATTTTCGCTATAACTTTTTTTTTGTGACGTTTCAAAAGTCGCAAAAAAAAACCCATTTGAGAAAACTTGGCGCTGAACTTTGGGTCCAAATTTCAGAGTGTTTCGCAGGATATTTTCGGAGATATGATCTGAGGAATTTGGCATTTTTGCAGACTCCTGAATTACACTCAAAACAGATGACCTGGGGAAAATCGTCATAACTTTCTTTTTGAGCATCGGATTGAAATTTCTTAAGAAGGTACAGAAAGAGGACGGACTGTAGTTTTCATTTATATATTTTTCAGAGTCAAAAGTTGAAACAGTCACACGTGGCACGTCGTACAAGTTCGCTCTACTGAATTAGTCTATAATCAGGTCACTGTGGGAGATTTGGCATAACTCTTCATTGGAGAATCCAATTGGGGTTAGACTAGTGGCATTGGAAAGAGGACACAGAGGAATACTACAGTTCATAGTTTCAGAGCTTAAAGATCTGAAAGTACAGAGTTACAATCATTTCAAGATCGAACTCCTAAAATCAAGAAAAAATAAGATGAGGAAGTTTGGTGGCAAGGATCCGGTAAATTGGATACGTCATATGGAGCAATATTTTGATCTACATGGTGTACCACTGTTACAAAAGGTATGTATTGCATCTTCATATTTAGAACCGGATTAATTTTTATGGTATAAAGGGCTTTGTTCTCGTAAAAGACTTGTTACGTGGTCAATTTTCACGGAGGAAATGATAGCACATTATGAGGATACAAAGAGCAACACCTTCTTTAGAGCAACACCACAACAATTGGAAAGAGAAGAAGGGCTTTGTGACATAATGGAGAGCAAAATTATGGAAACCAGGAAGCATACCCCTCACAACTATAAAGATGGAAGTGTTGTTTCTCCTAGCCTTCCACAACCTACAAGGGTTACACCACAATAGTTGGAAGAAAAAAGAGAAAAAGGTCTTTGTTACAATTGTGATAGCAAATGCATTAAAGGTCATAAGTTTGCTGAGAAGAAATTATTTTACATAGAATATGAAGACGAGGAAGAAAAGGATAAAGAACCATCAAAATAAGAGGATATACACCAGGACCCCATCCCAGAGAAAGAAGAAAGGAATCAGACCATATCTTGTAAAGCATTGGCAAGAATTACCACTCCTCAAACTCTCAAGATAGAAGGACATATCAAGAAGAAAAAGGTGCAAGAAATGAAAGATCACATTGAGCATTACGAAATGAATTCGACCATATCTTATAAAGGATTGAAAGAAATTATCACTCCTCAAACTCTAAAGGTAGAAGGACATATCAAGAAGAAAAGGGTTCAAGTAGTGAAAGATCACATCGAGTATCAACAACAAGTTCTCCAACTTTTAAAGGATAACGCCACTTTGGTGCAAAATCGAATGAAACAACAGGTAGATCAACATTGTAGTGAAAAATGTTATGATGTAGGTGATTGGGTATTTTTACTGCTACATCTCAAGCAAGCTATTTATGAGAAGGAAATGTTGGCAATACTACATGCACTTAAGAAATGGCGACCTTACCGTATGGGAAGACTCTTCAAGAATGAGGATGTGGAAGCATTGTTTTGTGCTATTTCTATTATCCAACCAGATTGGATAAACGAAGCAAGGGATAATTGGAAGAAAGACAAAGAAGTATGGCAACTTATTCAAAAGTTGCAAAAGATCCCAATTCAAACAATATTGCCAGAAATTGAAGAGGAAGGAAAAATCATATTGGAACCTAGAGCAGTCACAGAAACAAGAACCCGACAACTACGAAATTGATCAATTTCAGAGTATCGCATCAAGTGGAAGAACTTACCTGCTGAAGATTCCACATGGGAGGACAATAACTTTATACAAAAGCATCAAGAACTACTCAAGCGTTGAGGACAACGCTTTTTGAAGGAGAGGCGCATGTTAGGCCCCTATACTAGTAATGTAACCCCTTATTGTTTTTAGTACAACCCACTTATTATATTGATGTACCCATGTAGTGCCCATATTGTTATTATTGTGTCCCATAGAATCCCACTATTGTTATTATTGTGCCCTTACATTATTATTGTTATGTCAGCTCTGATTATGTTATGACCCCTTAGACTCCTATATATAGAAAGGAGGTCTTTTCATTTGTATCATCCAAGAATTGTTCATTTATGTAATGTAAAGGGGGCTGCCCCCTCGAAGAGGCTGAATTCCAAGGAGTTGATCTATCTTTTATATCTTTTCTTGAGCTGGTTTCATAACATCTTCTAGCATGTTTCCAAGTCCACCTTTAAGGGATGAACTGGATGAGGAGGTACGGGTTGTGGGTTGACTCCCCCTACCTCTCTTTCTGGTTGCCCTAGAATGGTTTCTAAAAACAGTGTTTATGTTTTCATAAGGTAGTTGGTAGATGTCTCCCCCAGCCAGTAAATGGAGGGTGTCTAGAAGGTCTTCCGGAATTCCCCTGAGTAGGACCAACTTCAGAGATTCGGGGTCAAGTGTGCACCTGGCCTTTTTATAATTGAGCTTGAACCTCTCTTCATAATCTTCCAAGGATTCATCACTTCCCATGGTCATTCGGAAGATTTCTTCCTTGGTATCTTTTGACCTATAGTAGTCCCGGTATTTGTTATTAAAGGCTTGCTGCATTTGAGCCCAAGTTGTGATGCTGTTGCCAGGTAACCCCATGAACCAGCGCAATGCTGCATCCTTGAGGGTAGAAGGAAATAGTTTCAACTTCTGCTCATCTTATGCATAGTCATAGGTTTGACAGATAACAACAAACTCAAACATGAAGGTGTCAGGATTTTCTGTAGTCAATCCATGGAAGTGGGGTAGTGTTGAAGGGCTTATGTTCTTCATTTTAGTGTCCCCATTGGTCTCTCAGATGGGAAAGGTACCCTCTACTCTTTCTCCATTCCCCCTAGCATTTCTGTTTTCAGCCATTGTCTCAGGAGGGATGTTTTCTTCCTCTTCTTCTCCTATAGGTTCTTCAAATATCTCAGGTTGTTCTCCTAAAGGTTCTTCTGGATCACTGCCACCGAAGAAGAGAGAAGGGTGGCTTTGTGATGTGGTGGGGGTGTTGGGTAAGAATTTCCCTGAATTATCTTTGTTCCTACGAGGCATGAAATGAAATCTCTTTTTGGGTGATTTTTGTTTTTTCTGTTTGTACCTACAAAATTGAAATTGATTGAACAACAAATTGCAACTACTGAAATGAATTTGCTGAAAGGAAATTGCAGAATTGAAATGAAAGCAAGGAAATGACTAATCTGGGATGAAAATTGCAGAATTGAGAAGACTAATCTACTTTTGCTGAAATGGAAATTGCATAATTGAAAGGCTAATCTATTTTCGCTGAAATGGAAATTGCAAAATTGAAAGGGCTAATATACTTTTGCTGAAATGGAAATTGCAGAATTGAAATGGAAGCAAGGAAATGCAGAAATTGAAAGAAACAACTACTCTACGTTTGTTGAAATGAACTACTTAGCAGAATGTTGCATTAGAAAATAGAAGAAAAACAATAATCACAAAATACTTTGACGCTTCTCCGACAACAGCGCCAAAAAGTGGTGAGCACCAGTATTGCAGCGATAATGCTACAACTCCTGGGGCTTCCTACTTTACTTTTATCAACCTGGTAGTTCGTAACAAACTTGGAAGCGACGGTGTTGTATGCACAAGTACTAGTTCTTACTGTAGACTGTCACTTGGTCAGTGGGCGCAAGATCGCTAAGAGCTCAAGCCAACTTCTGTGAAATCTAGAAGAAGCTTTAACTGTGATGAAAGAAAGAAAAACTTACTCTACAAAGGCTATTCTACTTGCAGAAAGAGTAAGAATACTGAAATGTGAAGTATACCTAGCAAACCCTAATTTACCGACTAACCCTACTTTTGCAAAAAGAGAGGTGAAAATCTAGGAAAGGAGTGCCATTACCTACTAAGGAAGTAAACTACATCTATTCAAGCTATTTCTAGAAGGAAATAAGAAAAAAACATCTTTTTTGGATTTTTATGTATTTTATGTGAAATTGTTATGCATGTAATTTATTTGCTTTTGGATGTGGCATCGATTAGGTGGAAATGGAGGGCGACTTTGGGATTTGCAGAGGCGTAGGAAGGTGTGGAGGGGTCCTAGGAGGCTGCAGGGGATCTACAGGAGAATGCCGAGTGCTGTTTGAGAGGGTTTAAAGGTGGAAAAATGGTGGGAAAGGGCAGCTGAAGACTAGAGGGAGGTGTTAAGGTGTCTAAATTTCATCAAAGATGATTAGGAAATACAATGATGGTTGGATTTGTTCAAGAGACGAGAGGAAAGCTTATGAGAAAAGTGCAGGAATTAGGATAGATTTGTGAAGGGCTGTGAATGACCGGTGAAACATGTAGCAAAAGAGATGGTGATGGCAATTTTGTTGAATTATTATGAGCAGAGATGTACTGTAAGAGGGTTGCAAATCAAAACATTGAATTTGAACAAGAAAAGAACTAGCTGCACCAAAAAAACAGAACTATATTTCAAGTTACCCTAAACTCTGATCTAGGAAAATCAAACGCTGAACAATGCTATATGGAAAGGAAATCATGGAAAGAGATTTATTGCAGAAACAGAAATGACCATGACAAACTGGATCTGAAGCAAAGCATTAATCTCTAAATCAAATTGTAACACTAGAAATTGCATGGGGAAAGCAAAACTATGTTTTTATGGCAACAAGCAGATCTTGACCTCAATTTATGGTCCCCAAAGGAGGAAAGGAGGTTAGACTCTGTTGATGGCCTTTTTGTATCTTTTTCTTACCACTATTTAACCTACTTCAACAACTGAAATGGAAACAACTGTGTAAACCACCAAAAGAAACCTACTCTACTAAGGAAGAAATCTAACAGCAACTAATTCATGAACTGAAGCAAAACATATAAATACAAAACAAGAGGTGCTGGGCAGCGTGGGTTGGGCCCTAACCCAAGAGCTTCAGCCCCCTGAAAGAACTCAGTGCTGGCTCAAAAAATATTTCATCTCCATTATCAAAATAATAGTCTCATTGCATAATATTGTTCACAAAAGTAAGCTTGAAATGAGCTGAGCAAAAGCTGCAACAAAAGTGCGAAAATTTGACTAATATCCAACAATCTAATGAGGCCCTAAGCCTCTCTATTTATACCACTGGAGCCCCCAACAACTCTCCTAAAATCAAAGAGGCTTGGCTCCCAAGACTTAAGATAGACAACAGTTCCTCTTCACTTGCTCGGTTGCCCCTTTGATGCATTGATGTGGCTGCTTGTGCTCTGAGTCTTATAAAGGAGGATTGGAAGTAGGGAGTCATAAATGAGGGGGACACCCTCCTACAAATCCTCTCCCTTGTTTTCCTCGAATATTAGCTATCAAATGCTCATTAAACCTTTGATTTTGTTTCAAAATTGACAAAAAATCTGCATAAAGCACACATTAGACTTTTTGGCATAATGACTAACCCAACTCATTCTATTAGCATAAATATAATAAAAAACATGCAATACACTAATGAGAATGGTGGATTAAGTTAAGTTAGGAGGCCAAATAAGCCCATATAATTACCCATTTATGGGGCTCATTAGCGAGTTTCCCTCAATACATTTATTCACGGTCTCCGTCTGGCCATCCATCTGAGGGTGATAACTAGTTACTAGGAGTTAATTCCATTCCCACTAACTTGAAGAGCTTTTGCCAGAATGCACTCATAAATTTGCTATCATGATCACTAACTATATTTTTAGGTAGTCCATGGAGTTTGAATACCTCTTTGAAGAATAATTCTACTACTTGCACGACCTTATAATCAGCTGGAGTCATGAAGAAATGCATTGATTTAGTCAACTTGTAAATCATTGCATAGATGCAATCCTTGACTTGTACCTTGGGTAGACCTGTGATGAAATCCTTTGAGATGCTTGTTAAATTTCCATGAAACTCTCCTACTACTTATATGAATAACTGAAAATTGAAACCTAGTTTACTTTCACCAAGATACATAGTTTCTTAACAAGTTAGAAGTAGCAGAATAAAACGCAGAGATAAAAACACATCATAGAAATTGACACAATTGTTTTCTCAAGAAACCTAATAGGGAAAACAAGCTTCCTTGATGTCGAATTTTATTGATTGTTCTAGAGCAATTGGATCTATTAGAAAGCAATATGTCTCTCTGAGAAAGTGTTTTGCTTCTCACAAATCTTAGCTGATACAATTGATCTCGACTTGCCTTAATCACTGCTTGATCTTGACCCTATAGTTGTTCCTCTGTTGTCTCCTTGACTCTGCAAAACCTGCTCTCTTCTCCTGATCTTTGTGCACTAGAAACCTCTTAAATCTTTGCGCACTAGATCCCTATTTCCTAGCGCACATGAGGACACTAAATCCTAGCGCAATTCCTCCTATTTCCTTGTGCACTTCTTGCATCCTATTTCTTAGGACACTGACTTCTTAAGACTGTGCACAACTAATCTCCTAAATTCTAATGCACTTGTGATCTCCTATTTCTTAGGACACAAGAGCTGTGCTCTCCACAATCAAAGACCCTCACAAACTCGTGAATTGTCTTGTCTCACAAACCTTGTGCACAAACCTTATGAATTCTTGTGCCTTTGTCCTCCTCTTTATAGACCCAATTTGAACATACAAGGAGGCCTGGTTCTATTTTAGAACTCGAGTTCTGATTGACGAGTTAATTGAGAGTGATAGTCGTTCTCTCTCCAATCAACACTGGATTTCTTAATGCGTTCTTCTTTCAATCAAGACTGAAGATTAACTCGCTCTAATTGAACTTTTTACTATAGTTTGCCACCTCGTTCCGTAGTCAAATTGATGAAGACTCTACTTAACTGAAGCTCCAACTCTATTCATGCTAACTTGATGATTATTCTAGTAAGTTGGAAATAACTCATCCCAACTTAAGTCTAACTCATGAGCTCGCACTCATACTGGGAGAAGGACAATTTGAGGTCTTCACTGGCTAAGGTACAAGCCATAAGACCTTGCTTGCTACATTTTCAACAAAGGTTGGAGTAGACCTGCATGATGCGTGTGCTCGATCTTATTTTGCTGACAAGTTACGCACTCTTTGGCATATCTCAATACATCATTCTAGAGGCCCTTCCATGAAAAGCTTTCCCTGACTTGTTGGCAAGTTTTGAAGAAACCTTGGTGTCTTGCTAATGGTGTGTCATGTGTAGCTTTCAATATTTTCTCCTTGTGTGTGGATTCAAGGACCAAAAATATCTTGTCTTTATAGAAAATATCTCATCAACTATTTTGTACCTGTCATCTTGGATGAGGCCGCTTGTCAGTGCACAAGCAAACTTGTTTTTGGAGTATTCCACCAATAGGTGAACCTTCCAATATTCTATGATCTCCATGAGTGGTTTCCTAGAAATGTTGAAGTTTCTAAGTCTACTTAGTTAAAAACCCTCCATGCACTTTATCTGATTTATTCCTACCTACTTGTTCTGTTACTTAACAAGTTATTTACAATGTAAATACTGCAAATAAACACTAGTGCATGCTCAACATATTACAGATCAACAATGGAAAGGAACAGAAACAATCACACCATATGACACCATTATTTTTGGACCAATGTCCTCGGAAAAACCTTATGTGGGAAAACCGGTGCAGCTATGTGAGGGTTTTCTTATTGAACAATATCATAGTACAATCTGGTTGCCGAAACTGGCCTACCCAACAGAGAATTTCCTTGGCAGTAATACCTCTCAGTTTGAGACAAATCTCCTGGTTGAAACACCGGATAATCCTTCCAATAGTTCCTCAGCACCAATCTGCCTCCTGGCTGAAACACCGGATAATCCTTCCAGCAGTGCCTCAGCACCAATCTGCCCCAGAAACCCTAGCGACAACCTTTTCTAGACTGCGTCAGCCCCTCTTTGCCCAACGCTGGCCTTGCGGCACCCCGGATGGGTATACGTCAGCCATATGTCAGCCTTAGGAGGCCTTGCGTTAGCCCTTTGGCCCTCTGCGTCAGCAACGCTGGCCTCCTTGTGGATCTGCATAGCTCCTGACTGCCTCTGCGTGATCCCTGGCTGGCTCTGCGTCACTCTCCTCGGCGACTGCGTTGCTCTCACGACACTATCTTTGCCTCTCTGTCTCTTTGTACTGAATGCCCCTCAACTGCTCTCCCGATCACTGATTCTATCTCTCTTAGCAAACCCCTCTCTAGAGAATAGAATGGTTGATCATCTGGTGTATTCTCCAAGTGACCTTCAAGCCTCCTCTCATACTTTTCCTATTGACATCTCAATGGCCGAGATTAAGTCCCTAATCAATGGTTAAGATTAGATCTGGCTTGATCCATGTCTTTTGGACCATTCTAGCACAGATTCATATTAATACACATTAATATTTTATTTTCCCTAAGTTTAGACTTAGGGACTCCATTAAAAATATTAATTATTTTAATATCTCCTGGTCTGTTTAGAATTTGCTCAAACCCTTTCTGGGTATTGGAGATCTCATGTGCCCCAACCTCTCCACCAAATTTCGTGGATAGATCACATCCGATGCTACCCCAAATCAAACTCCCTCTTAGCGAGGACTGTGCTCTAGCAATACTCACTGAGTATTACTCTGATCATCTGGCATCAGTACCTGTGCTGATGCCGGGCCTTCTTGCCCAACATGCTCTGCACTGCTGCCTCTTGTACTGTTGCCCATGGTTTTGCCATTGCTACTGCTGCATCTATACGACAACTCCCTCTTCATCCATGCTGCTGCTGGTCCTTTCTCCCAGCGCTGCATCCGCACTGCACCTCCTCTCATCATGCTGCATCGTGCTGCCCACTGTTGCACTGCAACTCAGTTACTAAGAAGTAAGTAACTGATCTCGCAACTGACCTCCCTGTTGGGCTAGAAACACCCACTGATGCTGAAGCTCCCTCTGTCGTTGACAAGTGCTCCCTCTCTCTGACTTTTGCGCTGCTGCAACAACTCCCTGCATCTCGCACCATTGCACACCTCTCTGTGTCTTCCTGCACTGGTGCAACACTCCTGTGCCTCTCGCACTGCTGCAGCCTGCTAGCTCTGCGTTGTCTTGGGACTCCTGCATTGTAGCTCTCTCTGCTACTCCATCTGCATCTGTTTCTACCCACTCATCCAGTCCTGCTACTCCTCGTCGGGGCTCTCGTAGCAAGGTCTAATCCAAGAGGCTAGGTACCTCAAGGATCTTGCCCTCATCGCCTGTAGTCCATTTGACTACAACTCGATGTCTCCCCACTTCCGCTCAAGTGGTGCGTGTGCACTCATGGCACAATCATCATCTGTCAAAACTTCCTTCTCTGCCCGTGTTGGCGTTGCCTTAGTCTCGGAAGACTCTCCCTTACTCTTCTTCCTTGGGCACTGTGTCGCATAGTGACCCATCTCCCCATAGCGGAAGCACTTGATCTTGGAGAGATATTTCTTCTTCCGCTTTTCCTGCTTTCCCTCAGATGCTAGGGCCACATCCTCCTCCTGTTGAACTTTGATCCCTTTGCTGCTACTACCTGTTTTTGATTGTCGTCTGATCTCTTCCTGGCGAAGAGTTGCCCACATCTCGTCCCACGGTAGCAGAGTTCCTTTGCCCAGGATACTTTGGACAAACACTTCCCAATCTTCTGAGATAACATTCAGGGCTGTCCTCACCATAAGCTCCTGATCCGGTGTCCCTCCTATAGTAGTCAATTGGTCTCGTATCTCATTCAGTCCTCCAAGGAAGGTGTCAATCGATTGACCCTTCTTCATCTGATACGATCTCATCTGGTTCTCGAGCAACATTCTTCTCTACACAGAAGTATGCTGGTACAAGTTCTTGAGAGCCTCCCACATCTCAACTGTCGTTTCCTTATCATTTATATGTGGTACCACATGATCCTTGACCCTGTCAAGAATAATGCACTTGGCCCTCACCATTGCCTCTTCATACTTGTTGTTATCATTGGGGTCGACTGGGATAGCTATAACCTTCAAGGCAAAGTTCTTGACACTATTTCTGTCAAGTACGGATAAGATTATGGCCTTCCAGATTGCGAAGTTCGACGCTCCATCCAACCTATCCTAGTCTTTTACTCCGTGTAGTGCCATGATGCTCTTTTACTTCCCTCCTGGAAGTTCTTTGTTCGACTCCTCCGAGTCTCTACTCCCTGTTTGGAAGTTCTCTTCTGGACTCCCTCTGAGTCCCGATTTCCCTCCTAGAAATCCTCTTGCTGCTGTTGAGATGCCCCCTACTCTGATCATCTTGTGCAACCGCACCACTAATTTGGGTTCCTCGGCTAGAAACCCTCGATAACAACTCCCTCCTCTTGGCCTTGCTCTGTCAGGTACTGTTTTGACTACAGTACCTCACCAACTCCACTCTGCAATATTCCCACAACCTTCTAAACCCCAGCAACCTGAAGGTGAGAGCTCCTAGCCTTTGCGCAATCCCGGCACCAGCAACCTGACCTCCTCAGCCAACTGCGTCAGCCCTCCCAGCTTTTGCGTGGCTCTACGTGAGGCTCCCTTTGCCTTCCTTAGCCTTTGCGCTGCCTCTTCCCGGCTCACCCTTGATGACACAGGCGCTGCATCACCCTTCCGTTGTTGCTGCTCTGCTAGAAACAACTTTTGTCACCTCGGGACAACTGTTTTCTGCTGCTATTGCTCCGCTCCGCTGATCTCCTCAGTCCTCTTGTGATCCGTAATCACGCTCTGATACCATGTTGAAGTTTCTAAGTCTACTTAGTTAGAAACCCTCCATGCACTTTATCTGATTTATTCCTACCTACTTGTTCCGTTACTTAACAAGTTATTTACAATGTAAATACTGAAAATAAACACTAGTGCATGCTCAACATATTACAGATTAACAATAGAAAGAAACAGAAACAACCAAACCATATGACACCATTATTTTTGGACCAATGTCCCCGGAAAAACCCAATGTGGGAAAACCAGTGCAAGTTTTCTTATTAAGCAATATTAGAGTACAATCTGGGTACCGAAACTGGCCTACCCAACAAAGAATTTCCTTGGTAGTAATACCTCTCAGTTTGAGACAAATCTCCTGGATGAAACCCTGGATAATCCTTCCGGCAGCTCCTCAGCACCAATCTGCCCCAGAAACCCCAGTGGCAGCTTTTTCTGGACTGCGTCAGCCCCTCTCTGCCCAACGCTGGCCCTGCATCACCCCGGATGGGTCTGCGTCAGCCCTTTGGCCCTCTGCGTCAGCAACGCTGGCCTCTCTATGGTTCTACGCAGCGTCCGGCTGCCTCTGCGTGGCCTTGTGTGATCCCTGGCTGGCTCTGCATCACTCTCCCTGGCTACTACGCTGCTCTCTCGACACTATCTCTGCCTCTCTCTCTTTCTGTACTCAATGCCCCTCAACTGCTCTCTCGATCACTGATTCTATCTCTCTTAGCAAACCCCAGTCTAGAGAATAGAATTACTGATCATCTGGTGTATTCTTCAAGTAACCCTCAAGCCTCCTCTTATACTTTTCCTATTGACATCTCAATGGCCGAGATTAAGTCCCTAGTCAACGGCTAAGATTAGATCCGGCTTGATCCATGTCTTTTGGACCATTATAACATAGATTCATATTAATACACATTAATATTTTATTTTCCCTAAGTTTAGACTTAGGGACTCCATTAAAAATATTAATTATTTTAATATCTATTGATTTTTTTAGAATTTGCCCAAACCCTTTCTAGGTATTGGAGATCTCATGTGCCCCAACCTCTCTACCAAATTTCATGGCTAGAGCACATCCGATGCTACCCCAAATCAACAAGAATTGCATTGGCCACAACATTATTTTTGCCTTTAATGTACTTGATGTCAAAATCATAGGCTTGGATTTTATTTACCCACTTCTGTTGTCTTTCATTTAGGTCATTTTGCTCTGAGAAGTGACATAAGCTTTTGTGATATGTTTTGACTATGAACCTGCTCCCTACCAAGTATTGCCTGAATTTGGCCAAAGCATGCATAATGGCCAACATCTCTTTGTCGTATATGGATTAGTCTCTTTGGATCTTGGAATTTTCGACTTTCGAATGTAATCGAGTGTCCCTTCTACATAAATACAACTCCTATCCCTTCTCCTGATGCATCACACTCTAATACAAAAGGTTCGCTGAAGTTTGGAAGTGTTGATTCTGGGCATGAGCTCATCACTTCCTTGAGCTTGTTAAATGCTTTGTCTGACTCTTCTATCCATTTGAAAGCCCCTTTCTTTGTCAAATATGTCAGTGGTGTGCCTAACTAAGGGAATCCTTTGTACCTCTGTTAGGTTCCTTTGTGTATGCCAATCCAATATTGCCTAAATCTTCTCTTGATGCACTTGCTCTCCTTGCGCATTGATAATATGCCCCAAATACAAAATCTCTGTCATTCCGAATTCACATTTTGATGCCTTGGCATATAGAGATTGCTTCTCCATAATGCTCAAAATCTCATTTAGATGTTCCAAGTGTTCCTTCCACATTTCACAGTATATGAGGAGGTCGTCGAAGAATACCAGGAGGAATTTCCTTAGCTGCTTGTTGAAGATGTGGTTCATACAAGACTAGAAGGTGGCTGGCACATTAATCAGTGCAAATGTCATGCCTATAGTGGCATCTGAAAGCCGTCTTAGGCACATCTTGTCCTCGGACCCGAATCTAATGATATCCTGACTGCAGATCAATCTTTGAGAAATGTACTGCTCCATGCAATTCCTCCAATAGTTCTTCAATCTTGGGAATAGGGTACCTGTTCTTGATGGTCATTTTGTTCAACGCTCTATAGGCAATGCATGTCCTGCATGTGCCATCCTTCTTCTTCACCAAACCACTGATGAGGCAAATGGGCTTGTACTTGGTTTGATGTGGCTCATGCCTAGGAGTTCTTTGATGGATTTTTCAATTTCATCCTCGAACTTCTTTGGGTGCCTGTAAGGTGTGGTTATTATCGGCTTGGCCCCTTCTTCAAGTTCTATGGTGTGCTCAAGAGTCAAAACCTTTGTTAGGAGGCCTCCCCGAGGGAATCTCGCCGAACATTTAGTCATGCTTATTCAACAATAGTTGAATGTCTGCCTTGTATTGTTATTTAATATCAGACATGTTCTGGCTTGTAATCATACATTTTTCTACGTAAGCTATATCCTTATGCTTAAATATGGCCTTCATTCTTTTCGCTGAAATGGTTTGGGGGCTGCCATTACACATACCTTTCAATACTACCTTACTACTATTCGATGCTTTGAATTCCATCTCCATTGCTTGGTAGTCCATTGTGATTATCTCCAACGAGTGTAACCACTGAACTCCCAACACAACATTGGTATCTACGAGTTCATTTACATAAAAATCATTAGTGAATGTATAGTTACCTAGTGTTATGCTCAGACGTGGGATCATCCTGCATGCGAGCCAGGCTGTACCCATCAACTACTATCATGTCGAAGCCCTCAAATTCTTTTGTGGGAAGGCCTCTTCTTGCTACCAAAGCAGCATTGATGAAATTGTGCGTAGCTCCTTCATCAACCAACGCTGTGATTCGTTGTCCCTTTATGACCCCCCTGATCCTGAAAGTGTAATACTTGGGGGTTCCTAAAAGAGAGGCGATAGTACCACTCTTGATTTTTGGACGTGGCTTCTCCTCTTCTTTAAACTCCTCAATGGGTTGCTCTTCCTCGGCGCTGCTAGGTTCATTGCTTGGTCTTCTTCGTCCTCACTGTCGGACACTACCTCAATATAGTGGCTTTTCCCTTCGCCCAAGCATCAATGACTAGGCTCCCATGGTTCCTTGCAAGTGAACCAGAGCTTCTTCCTCCTTAACTTACTTCGAGTTTCATCATTCAGTTTGTCCTTTCTGGTCCAATCTCCTTGAACATTGAAACAACTTCTCATTTTTGTCCTTCAGAGGGACTAGTGGTTTAGATGAGAAATTCACCTTTTGGTGCAACAACAATCATATCTCCAGTCTTGGTGATAGTGTCATGTAAGGTAGTAGGCTTGAAAGCCTTGACCCAACCATGCAACGACTAAGTTAAACCTTCTATAAAGAGCATAATCAACCTTTGCTCAGAAATATTTGTAACCATGATTGTTAACTGTTGGAATTCTGAAATAGGATACCAGTGACCCAGTCTACTTGAGCTATTCTAGCCCTCTAAAGTGTATATTAGGATCCTTCCAGTCGAAATGATCTATCAATCTTCGAGTGAAGTCCAAATAAGAGGTTATTCTGGAGTACCCCAAGGTGACCAGTCTATGGTACCACCATTCATGTGCCACCCCTATTGATTTTTGGTAGCATTAGATGTGCTCTAAGTCTCAAATTTTGCAGGAAGGCTTGGGCACATGTATTCCAAAGAACCCAAAAAGCATTTTGGGAAATTATACCCAGAAACAATTTTATTAAAATAGTTAATTATTTTTAGTGGGACCCTAAGTCTAAAGTTAGGAAAATAAAATAATTAAAGGGTATTGATATAAACTGTGGGTGTAACTTTTAGAAGAAGATGAGGATCAAGCATAAATGATCTTAGCCATTGATTAGCTTCTAATCTGGGCCGTTGAATGTCAACGAGGAGATTATTTAAGGAAACTTGAGGGTCACTTGGAATGGCACACAGAGTGAGTTCAGATGTTCGATTTTCTGAAGTAAAGCTACCTGCCGAGAGAATTTCGATAGTGAGCTTGTGCAGTGAGGGGCAAGGATAGTTGGGTTGGAGTATCTTCTCCAGAGCCCAGGATACGCAATAGAGAGGCACTAGAAGGAGGCAGCGCAGGACCGAAGAGGGGTTGACGCTGAGCCAGAAGGGCTCACGTAGAAGCAGTGCAGTCCCCAGACAAAAGTCCAAATTTGTTGAGGGAGCTGACATCTCTGAGCCGGGAAGGTTGGAAACTGCTCTAGAAGGCAAATCGATCCCCATTTGAGCTAACACAGGGCCTTAGAGGCTGACGCAGGGTCCAAGTAGGGGCAACGCAGAAGTAGCTGTGGAACTCACAGTTAAGCTGCTGGATCAGCTGAAACTTGCCGGGTAGAGTGAGGTAATCTCACAAATTTCTACTGCTAGTTTATTTCTCTATTACTGGATTGCCAGGAGGTCATCCAGAGTTGTATTCAGAAAACTACTTCATAATAATAAAAACCCTCAAAGTTGCTGCACCGGTTTTCCCGCATTGGGTTTTTTCGGGGACATTTGTCCAAAAAATACTGTGTCCTTTGTGTTGTATCTTTCTCTATTGTTCTGTTCTTGTTTTGGGCATATTATTTAATTCAATGTTGCATTAATCGTTATCGGGATAATATCGGCGTGAGGAAAAAATTGGAAAAAATCGTAATTATCGGGAAATAATTGAGAAAAAATCGTTTAGTACAAAAATATTCATTTTTTTTAATGTCTAAATCATCTACAACATAAAATAAATACATTAACACATAAATATGATAAAAGAACTAATATATAAGATGTTTAATATCATTTCTAGTGCTAAAATCACACATAACATTGAAATCATTGTCCTGAATAGTAAGTCTTGACTCCTGAGTCCCAACTTCAGCCTCAAAATATCAACAAAAAATATAATAATGTATCTCATCATGTCATAATGTCATATACAATAAAACGAAGAAAATAACTAAAGTCTAATCCTATTGATTTCCTCTGCCCCTCTTGCGAAAAAATGCCACAACTTTCCCTTTCCCTCTAGATGTAGATGCTAGTGTTGGTGGAGTTGGCAGTGGAGTCTATTGTGCTCTAGAAGTTGAAGAACTAGAAGTAGGAGCTATAGGAGGTAGACCACGTCC
Source organism: Pinus taeda (assembly GCA_000404065.3). Classification (NCBI taxonomy): domain Eukaryota; kingdom Viridiplantae; phylum Streptophyta; class Pinopsida; order Pinales; family Pinaceae; genus Pinus; species Pinus taeda. The sequence goes on from APFE031452988.1 coordinate 70,734, forward strand.
TCTACTGGTGTCAGGGGTAGCCTGGGCAGGTGGTGTCACCGGGAAACATTACAATCTCCCAATCTTGAAATCCTAAAAAACTGATAAGTCTGCTGGATTTTGAATGAAATCTAAAATTCTACTTTCTCCATATGAAATCCAATGAGGCCGGAACCACTCTCAAACATCCTGAGTCATTTCATGGTAATGTTAAAAATTTAAGTAAAATGATGAAAATGAAGATTAAGGAGAATGTCACTTTTAACATTAAGCTGCGCCACTCAAAAATTATTTGTTTCTTTAAAAAGAAATCACATTTCGAACATTTAGCATCCCTTATAGAACCGCACTGCCCCGACCCTCGGCGATAAATTGGGAAAAAATCGTGAGTATTACTAGCGATAATATCGGCTTCGGGAAAAAATCGCGATAAAGCGATAATATCACGATATTATCATGATTTTAACAACACTGATTTAATTGGTGTAGGCTGCCATGTATTAGCTTCGATACTTGCTGTAGGAAGCAGTAAATAATTTGTTTCAATAAGTAACAAATATGAGAAGTTTAATCAGTTGCTGCAGTAGGGATTCCAGTTTACGGAATTTTCACAGCCCCTTCCAACTGTAATATGGCAAATTTGATAGCATCTGCTTCCAGCATGGGATTAAGTTGGAAGTAGGTGTCCAACTTTTGTACCCAAGCCCTTGCTGAACACTTGGATGATCCATCAAAAGAGGGAATGGATGGTTTACCTACCTTGTGCATCGGTGATGATTATGTTGCCCCCCTAGGTCTATTCTTGTATTTGACGTTGCTGTACTCTTGAAAAGTCATGGCTTCCCATACATTTTCCCCTAGTGTTGCATACTACCGAAAGTATTCATTAAAGAGTCCATTCTGTACTGCTGTTCCTTGGGTTTCCGTTGTCAAACCGTCTAAAAATTGAGGAAGTAAGGGTCTAAGATTTCTTCCATTGGTTGTCCATGCGTTAGATTGTGCAAAGATATTGAAATAGCCAGGATTATGACTGCTGCTCCCTTCAGCACAAGTCTTGTTACCAACATTCAAAACATTAGCAACATTGTTACTTATGTTGTTTAGAATTTCCATGACCTGGGCAAAGAATTAATCCTCCTTGTAAATTCTAAGAATCTTTTTGTCAGTCCTAGAGTGATGCATTTATATATATCTACTCTAGTTAGTGTCTCCAGTGGTAATGTTTCTTATCAAACCTCATTTCCTTTCCTGCAACCTCAAATGGTGAAAAGAGGAAACTCTAGAGTGACTGGCAACTGATATAGTTCAGATAGTTGTAGGATGGTCCAAAAAAAATACTGGAGTAAACAGCCATGTTGCAGATTGCTTGTATGCATTTGTAATTCATTGTTTTGGTTCCTGGTACACTGTTTGAATGTTGAATCTGTTACTATGCTAACATTGTTGTTATTTGGGAATGCTTCTTGGGGCCAAAAGATATTCTTAACAAAATGCCTGTGGGCTAGATCTCTAATTACTTAAAATATCAACAAGAAGCCAATTCAAATGGTGTGATTGGCTATTCATAGATTCTATAAGAATTTTTCTCAACCTTTGTTGTCTCTTGATGATCATATGCTAAAACTGCACTTCAATTTCGAATGAATGAGGAGAAGATTTATAGTCTTCTAGTTACTTGGAAACAAAACTTTACTTGGCTTAGGTAATTAAACATTCCACAATCTCCGTATGTGGCTGTCAGTTGTTTTTACTATATTATCCTACTGAGACCAATACCAATGGTCATTAACTTATCCCAGAATGGTTTGATGATACAGCCAGGTGAAAGTTTGGAAGAAGCTGTCAGGCGAGAAACCAAGGAGGAGGTTGGCATTGAAGTGGGAGAAGTTATCTATCATAGTTCCCAGCCATGGCCAGGTAGCTGCATGGTGCTCTTTTCTTTTCCATAATTTGATTTTTATCTCTATGTTATTTCAATTCATAAAGTTTTTTCTTGAAAATTAAAATGAGGTTTAAGGAATAAAGAATAGGATAAAAAAGCACATAACTAAACTCTGCCACCATTTTAAGGCTGTTTGATTGATTATTAAATTATTTTACTTTTGTCTACTGAAATCCCAGAGGGAGTGATGTTGGATTGTGATCGGGGACATGAGAAAAGTTCAATTAAGGAAGTTAATGAGGGCATAGTGGCTAATCAAACTTCAATCAGAAGTTATGTTGAGTGAAGGGGAGGAAATGAGAAAGGTGCAGTTAAAGTTACTGCATACATCTTTTTAATGTGTATATATAAACAAATTCAGAGAGGTAAACCATCGTTTGATGTATTGGAATCTCTTTGTTTGTAGGGTAATTTTTTGTGTAAGAACATGAAAAATTCATCAAGAAATATCAAAGTGAAGGAGCAACTGTGGGAAAGAATTTAAATTGATATCAAAGTAAAAGAACTTGAAACAACAATGGTTCATGATCCCATCATTGCAGTAGTAATGATTACACATTATATTTAGTCCTAGAGCAATGATTCTTTGTCAATTGACAAATAATAAATCATTAGCAATATAGAAACTCTTAAGATGCTTTCTCTTGCCGCAAAATCTAGCAGGCCTTGTAATGGGGTTCACAAGGCGAGGGTTAGACCCTGTAGCAACAAAGAGGGTGTTAAAATTAGCAACTAGGGCAAAATTGCACCTTGGGACAGCTCATATGATGGAGATGATTATTGCATTGGATTCCTCTTTTCGAGAGGTCCAAGTTTGATATAAAGATCATCCTATTCGGACAAGTAGAAGGGAAAATTTGAATTTATTCTCTCACATGCACAAACTGTTAAGGTCGGCCTCAGCTTAATGTAGGCTCAAGAAGTCCAATAGATGTGTCCTTTCACCCTTAACGAATTGTATAAATAGGAGTGACCTCTCACCTCATTTGGACATCAATCACTCAACAATTCTTCTCTCTCCTAAATTGATTGGTTCATACAGCGTGGGGATCATCTCTCTCTCTCTCTCACATGTATGGATGAAGGACGAATTTCTGGGACAGATGGCAGGCTGAAAATTTCAGAGTTCCAGAACAGGTTTGACCAGCGTTGACCAAGGCCTTATTGACCAAGTTTGACTACGTTTTTGAGGGCAGAAGTTTGATCTCCTTAGGCCGCCATTTTTGGGCACAAAAATCGATATTTTCTGGGCATGTTGACCTGCTTTGACTTCTGTTTGACAGCAGAAAATTACAACAGATTTTATCTCTCCTTTGACCAAGTTTGACCGAGCTATTTTGGGCTGCATTTGACCTCCCGTTCAGGCTGAGTTTGACCAAGGAAGATTAAGCTGAATTGGAGAAGGTTTTCTATTGTTTTGACCAGTGTTTACTTTCTGGTTAGGGCTGAAATTTGACTGCAGTTGACAGCAGAATTTGACAGAGCTGATTTGAATGTGTATTGGGCAAGTGAATTTGATTTTTGTACTCTCTCTCTCTGCTGAACTATTGAATAATAATAAGAAGATTTGATCAAAGGGTTTTCCCCACATTGGGGTTTTCCCCTAGCATTCGCCATATCTGCTGTCCTCTTGTCTTGGCTTTTCTTCTGCATATGTTTTTATGTTCTAACTTCTATCTGCATTAACTGTCAATGTGATTGCTATTGGAAATAATTGGAAATTGTCATTAAGGAACATTGAAGTAAATTGTGCTATAAGCATAGAACATACCATTGTTATCTAAAATTAATAGAGGGAGATTGCCACTGTCACATTGTTTGAGAAATGTAACTAGTATCGGTCTTCATAATTGAGTCATGATGTAATGTATTTGTCAAAAGAAAAGAATTTTTATATTGTAAAAGAAAATGGACTTATTAAAACATGGGTTTCATGCTTGGGTCATTGGTCAATAGGTCAAAGCACCCATTGTGTGATCTAAGATTTTTGTACTAGGTCAAAGTCAAAAACTTTATGTAAAAGTCGCTTCTTGGGCTCATTATGACAAATAATTTCTTTTTTTTTTAATGTCAAAAATTAGGTCTTGTTTCTCCTCCATCAAGTCGGCCTCCTCAAAAGTCTAGTGAGCCTCTTGAAGGAACATGTCCACCCTGCAAGAAGACTATATATAAAGGAGCATTCGACCTTGTGAAAAAGAGACTAACAACTATCCATTTGATTTGCAATTTCTATGTGAAAAGGGAAGTACGAAGAGGCATATAAAGAAGAGATATCTATAAGAGGAGAACAAAAGAAGAGGACCAAAGTTTGTTAAGTGATTGCAGGACTGAAGTCTAGCATGATTGCAGAACCGAAGTTTAGTATGAAGTGTGTTGTCGCACAAAATGTTTAGGCATCGCAACAATGGCTCGATTGGGGGATGTCACCTTGATCCCCAATCTCTCCGTTAAGCTGTCTTCCAACAATAGGTTGAGGGGGGTAAACCCTATAGAAATGGGATGAAGGAGAACTAATTGGGAACCAACCAGTTTGGGAGACACAGTCAAGTGACCAAGTACTTGTTTTAGATTTAGCAAGACTTATAGGATTCGATTAGGTTTAAACAATTGATACCAGTGCCTTATGGAGTCAATTATCTTGCTAAGAAAATTAGGACCAAGTAATTGATGAACAACTGCTGCTTGGATGAATAACTATCTTATATGAAATGCAGATCCTAAAACTAATGTGAGATGTAGGAATCTTGGTTAATTTTAGTTAAATGCCTATCTAAGTTCAAACCCCTCAATCCTTTCTATATCGAGCCTGATTTCGTAGTAAGTGGCAGAGAGAAGATAAGGTGAAGCACATACTAAGGTATGATTAATGATACCTCTCTTGAAAACTTAACATACTCGGTGCCTCCGACACTACAGAGAGTTGTGGCTCTAACGACTGCAAGGTCACTGTTTTAAGTACTATTAAAAGCAGGGTTCTCAAGCAAAGATGGATGGGTACCTATCTTTCTATCGACCAATATTATGCTTGGAAGTAAATTTTAATTATGCAAGGTCACCATTTTAAGTACTATTAAAAGCAGGCTTCTCAGGCAAAGATGGATGGGTACCTATCTTTCTCTCGACCAAGCTTATGCTTGGAAGTAAATTTTAATTATGCAACGCTAACCTAGTATGCAAATGCATGAGACGATTAGAAGATGGAATGAGGTGAAGCTAGATCAAGGATTAAAAGCGCTTGTGTCACGATTTGTTTTTGAGTTATATGCCAAAGCCTTAATCACAAAAAAGTAACTGAAAGATAAACCTCTTAAATCATTCAACTCAATAATGAAATCATAATATAATGCCCGATATAAATTAAATCAAAAGCTTCAATTCTTTTTAATGCAATTATAACTCAAAGAGAACAAAAATCTCTTCAGGATTCTTTAATATCAATGCCAATTATATAGATGCTAAAAAATACTCAGTTTAGGAAACAAAAGATATGCAGTTTACCACAATTCCATGAAAGAGTAATTACTTGAAAAATTCTCAAAATTTTAATATGCAATAAATATCCAATAATTCAAGTAATTAAAACTATGCTTAGAGTTAATTAAACAACGAGCAATCTCAATAGATGTCAAGCACAAAAATATTTGAAACCGAATGTCAACGATGCAAAAGACTTAAGCACTTAAATTCCGAAAATTAATTACCATGATGAACCATGAAATTCAAATGCTAAACACGTCAAATAATTCCGGATTTACAATAATTTTCTTAAGTGCTCCAATCCAGAAAATTTTCTTGTTTTCCTATAGTCAAACTTTAGAGATAATTTAAAAAAATTTAAATGTGCCTTGACTATAGAAGAAAATAAATTTTACCCCTCAAAAATTTTGCTTTAAAGATTTAAAAAATCCCAAACCCTTATCACAAAAAAACCCAAAAAAAAACTTCTAGATTTAAAAAAATTATATTATTCCTTTGGCAAATTTAATGTGACAAAGTTAATGTGGCAAATATAAAAATCAAAGGGGTTTAATTTATTTTTTAATGGGCCAAAGGCCACATAAAAAATTTAATTCGAAATTTTGAAACCTTAAGATTTTATTTTAGATTTAATTCATTTGAAAAAAATTTAAAGCCATACTAGAAAAAACGAATATCAAAATTTTAAAATTTTCTTTTGTTAAAAACCAAACAAAATAAAAATGAAAAGTCAAAAATTGAAATGAAAACAAGCAAATAAAAAAAATCGATTTCTTTTAACAAATCAAAGTCCCACTCAGAGAAATGAAAATCGTAAAGCTTGGGAGAGCAAAGCAATTAAGCCAAAGTCGAAAGATGGAAAACAAAGAGAAAGGGTGCTAGGGTTTCGAAGGAGATTGATAGGGGAAGAGAGAAGGGAATGTGGAGAGGAGGAGGGAGCTCGGGCAACCGACAGGGGAAGGAGACGCAGGCAGCAAGGGAGGAAAGGGAATGCAACACGCAGAGGAGCTAAGCCGTGAGTTAGAGAGTAGTAAGGACGCAGAAAGGAGGGGAGGACGAGCAACGAAGAAGGATGGAGGAGGTCGGGTTTTTGAGTGCAGGTTTGCAGGGAACGAAAGGGGGAGGAGATGGGACACACAGAGGAAGAAGATGCAGGTCGAAGGAGAAAGAACAAGCAGTGACAGAGAAAATCACGCAGACAGAGGAGTTGTGGAGGGAAAAGAAAATGCGCGCTGAGGGAAAGGAAAATTGAGGGTCGCGGGTAAGGAGAAAAAACGCAATAAGAGAGGAGAAAAATGCATCAGAGAGGAGCGATTTTGTAGTAGATGAGGAGAAGGTAGAAATTTGCATTTGCAGAAGATGAGAAGGCAACACGTTGAAAGAAAAACGCAGAGGGTGAGGCCCAAAAATTCAAAAAAATTTGCCTAGAACTTTATTTTAAAGATCTCAGAGAATTTTTATGAACAAACCCATATTTAAAATTCTTTCCTGCACACAAAATATTTTCTGAGACAAGATCTTGCCCTCTAGGGCCTAGATCTGTCTCAAATCTTGAAAAAAATCCCTTGAAAGAACCTTTAGATCAACACCTGAAAAATGAAAAACAAAAATAAAATACCAAGAGCTGAAATATACAAAAATAAATAAAATCCCAAGACCCCAAATTAAAAAAAAATTCTCGGATCTATAAAAAATATGTATAAATCTATGCACAAGAGTTGCAGATTTGTAAGATCTAAGGAGTATGAGTCCAACTCCGCTCTCAGATCTTAAGATCTAAGACTCTTACTAGCCAGAGAGGTACTAGCCCAAAAACACCTCGTAGAAAAAGATTAATCGTTAGATAAATCCTGAAGCTTATATGAGGTAGGCTCTTGAAAAAATATGTGTTGAGAGTTGGCTGGTCCAACCGAGGACTATCCCCAAACGTCCAATGAAAACTCAAGAGATCTTCTGCAAACACTAGATCAATCATCAAACCAAGTAGAGAAATAGAATAACAATAAAATTATGAAGAAATAGAGATATTTGCTAGTTCAATCAAAAAAATGTTATTCTAGATCCAACAAACTGAATATGATACCTGTGTTCAGATTATTCTAAGAGAGCTATTGATTGATAGTTTTCACATAATATTAAGCAGAAATTTAAACAATGTTACCATAGATTCATGAAGAGAAACACCACCACAATTTGAAACCCTAAAGACTTTTGCATTTATTCTAGAAAATAAACAAGGGAGTTTGAGAGATTAGTACACAACTCAAAGATCGGGTGAAAAATAGACTGACATCAACCTCTAATTTATAGAAAATTTCTCCAACAACCAGTTGGCTTGATCCCTGTCAAATTAATCTCGACCGCTCATAAAGGTTTAATTAACCTTTAATCATCACTGTCGAAATTATTTATTTTTCGAGGAAAAATCGAATTTTCATTTAATTGATTTTTAATTAACTCAAAATTAATTGTTTTGAGTTAATTTCCTCAAAAAAATTGACCGACTTAACCACTAAGGCCCAAGGGTTCAAAATTTCTTATTTTCTTTAATATTCCCTTGGTCGGGGACCTCCAAAAATTAATTCTTTTAGAACCCACGAATTTTACCTTAGGAGAATTATTTTTACCTAGGACACAATTAATTAAATTTCCGACTTTAGATTTTTAATTTAATTTTGCCAGAAATTTTAATTAATTGACTTATGAGGGGATTAATAATTTTTCCAACGCTCTAATATTTAGCCATGGTGTCTAATTATAAGGGATCATGCACTAAATATTTTTTACATAAATATTTTACAATCTAATACATGAAGGGGGAACACCTGTTCGTTATTGACCCTCAAAAATCTACCCAATTTTGCGACTCAAAATATGACCTAGTAGACTAAGTAATTTGTAATAAAATGATCTAGCCAATTAGCTAGAATTATTCCCGAATTACTTTTACAAGGACTCGATAAAAAACACTAGGACTCAATATCTTGGTGACAAAATCCATCTTAGCTTTGGGGTGAGGTTGGAGGGAAAAACTCTGCCGACCATTTGTGTTTAGAGACACAGATGAGTCAGTGAGACAAAAAACCTCTTAGGATAGAAATCATCACCAAAATACTAGGCTTACCTAGGTTGTTACATACATGATGGTCTTACTAAGATCATTTACATTATAACCATGCCTAAGTTGCAGGAAACGCAGGGGGAGGGGTCGTTTTCGTACGGAAACGAAACGGAAACGCGTTTCCGCGTACCGTATGGCGTGGAAACGCGTTTCCGCGTACCGTATGGCGTGGAAACGCGTTTCCGTCCGTACGGGCGTGTTTCCATG